>CM076572.1:1070124189-1070365744 GCA_034641835.2 Pinus albicaulis | reverse complement strand
GTTAGGTCCCTATATCACTAGTATAGCCCCTTATTATCGTTAGTGTAAACCCCTTATTGTTATTATTGTACCCTTGTAACCCCCATTTTTTTATTATTGTGCCCTTAAATTATTATTGTTAGGTCGGCTAGGATTACATTGTGGCCCACTAGGATTACATTATGGCCCCATGGACTCCTATATATAGAAAGGAGGTTTTGTGAATCGTATCATCCAAGAATTGTTCATTCATGTAATGTATTGGAGGTTGCCCCCTCGAAGTGGCTTATTTCTAAGGCGTTGATATCTCTTTTCTTCTCTTTTTTGAGTTGGTTACACAACATTTGGTATCAGAGCTTTGGATTCTAGGGTTTCGCTGCTCCAAACAGGTCATCGTGGCATTTTCGCTATAACTTTTTTTCTACGAAGCTTCAGAAGCTGAAATTTTTAGGGTGCGAAACTGAAATCTTGAGGAAGGTTTTCTAAAAATTTCAGATCTTGGTTCGCAATATTTGAGGAGATATCACTTGTGGAAGTTAGGTATTTTTTCAGGCTCATAAACAGGTCATCGTGGCATTTGCGCTATAAATTTTTTTTTACGAAGGGTCAGAGTCTGAAATTCAAATGGTACGAAGCTGAAATCCTGAGCAAATTCATCAAAAAATTTCAGAACTTGGTTCGCAATATTTTTGGAGATATGATCTGTGGAAGGTAGTGCTTTTTCAGGCTCCTGAATTTCATCTCAAAGAGGTGATCGTGGGAAAAGTTCAATAACTCTCTCTCTGAAGATTGGATTGGAGTGCCGTCAAAATTGGTCACAATTACACATCCTGTAGTTTCTTCGCTATCAATTTCAGAGACAAAGGACAAAACAGTGACACGTGGCAAGTCGTACAAGTTCGCTCTATTGAACCAGTCCAGAATTAGGTCATTGTGGGAGATTGGACACAACTTTGTCTTGGAGCATCAAAATCAGGTCAGACCTGTGGCATTTGAAAGAAGCTTCAGAGGGATACTACAGGGCTGAATTTTAGATATCGAAGATTTTCAAGCACAGAGATAATACAATTTCAATATCGAGCTCCTCAAAGCTAGTAAAAGGTGTGTATTTTTTTTCCGAATTGCATAAGTCTTGTTTGAAGAATCAAGTTGAATTGATTGCAAGGGCCTATTGTAGAATAGATATCAATATTGAAGTCTGAAATGGCCCCTAAAAAGAATTCAACACCCATTAAGCCTTTAGAAGGCTCTACTATTACTCATGAAGATGAAGAATGGCAACATGACATGTCAAAATTACAAGAGCAAATGCAATAAATTTCGCTCTCGCAAAGAACAACAAAAAATGAAATGGAAGTTTTGAAGAAAGGCGTGGAAACTAAGATGAATGGTTTGGAAGCTAAGATGGATGGCATGGAAGTCGGCATGGAAGCTAAGATGGATGACATGAAGAATGATCTAAAAGCATACATGGAAGGCTTGATGACAAGCTTAAAACCGGAAATGATTCCTAATGGCGGAAATATAGGAGAAGAACCTCCTGATGAGAACAAAATA
Organism: Pinus albicaulis; assembly: GCA_034641835.2. Taxonomy (NCBI): domain Eukaryota; kingdom Viridiplantae; phylum Streptophyta; class Pinopsida; order Pinales; family Pinaceae; genus Pinus; species Pinus albicaulis. The sequence goes on along the minus strand of CM076572.1, from coordinate 1,070,364,208 downwards.
AATGTTAATCATGATTCCATAAACTCGAATGTTGGCGGAAAGAACCACCATATTCCAAAAATGGATATGAGGAAGTTTGATGGAAAGGATCCTGTAACATGGATACTACAGATGGAGCAATATTTGATCTCCATAACGTGCAAAACACACAAAAGGTACGCATTGCAACTTTACATTTAGAACAAAATACATTTGTATGGTATCAATGGCTTTGCTCCCGTAAAAAAATTGTCACTTGGTCAATTTTTACGGAGGAAATGATAACACATTATGAGGATACAAAGAGCAACACCTTCTTTAGCCAATTGATAAATCTCAAACAAAAGGGTTTAGTGGGGCAGCACATCGAGGACTTCCAAAAATTGAATATAAGGGTAACTAATATTCCAGAGGAACACAGGATTGATCTCTTCATAGGTACTCTAAAGGATAACATCCAACATGAAGTTCGTGTTTTGGAACCTGATTCATTGGAGAAGGCATTCAAGTTGGCAAGAAAATTTGAATGTAAAATTATGGCGACAAGGAAGCCTACCACTCAATTCTATAAAGAAGGAAGTGTTGCTACGCCTAGATTTCCACAACCTACAAGGTTGACACCACAACAATTGGAAGAAAAAGAGCAAAAGGGCTTTGCTACAGTTGTGATAGCAAATACACTAAAGGTCATAAGTGTGCTGAGAAGAAATTATTTTACATAGATTGTGAAGAGGAAGAAGAAAATGAACAAGAAGAGGATATACACCAGGAACCAACCCTAGAAGAGGAAGAAATGAATCCCACCATATCATGTAATGCACTAGCAGGAATTACCACTCCTCAAACTCTCAAGATAGAAGGACATATCAAGAAGAAAAAGGTAATAGTGTTGATTGATTCAGGTAGCACCCATAATTTTATTCATTGTAAGGTAGCCAAGGAATTAAATTGTTTCCTATACCCAACACCAGAATGTCAAGTGATGGTTGCAAATGGAGTAACTATAAATTTCTCTGGAAAATGCCATAATATCAAGCTAACCATGGGGGAATATGTATTGACTAGTCCAATGCTTTCCATTCCTATGGGAGGTGCTGATGTTGTACTAGGAGTACAATGGTCACAATCTTTGGGGACGGTAGCTTTTAATTTTCAAGAACTTTTCTTGAAATTTTTTTCAGAAGGAAAGGAAGTCGAATTACGGGGTATTGCGGGGAAGCCAGGAAGGATAATAAGCTCTAATGTCATGACAAAGCTTCTAAAGAAAGAATAGCGAGGCGTAATTGCACAATTATGCTCACTAGAAGTTCCAACATCAAAATCATCTATTTCTGCAGATCTCCAACAAGTCTTGGACAATCATTCCAAGGTGTTTGAAACTCCCAAAGGACTCCCACTTATTCGTGATCATGATCATGCTATTCATTTGATTCCAGGAAGTGTTCCTCCAAACATCAGGCCTTATAGATATCCTTACTTCCAAAGGAGCGAAATTGAACGTATGATTGCAGAAATGTTAGAGGCAGGTATAATTCAACCTAGTCAAAGTTCTTTCTCTGCTCCTGTAGTATTGGTACACAAGAAGGATGGATCATGGCGTATGTGTCCGGATTATAGGGAGCTCAATAAGCTCACCATTAAAGATAAATTTCCCATTCCTGTGATTGATGAATTATTGGATGAATTATATGGAGCAATTTATTTTACCAAGTTGGATCTTCGTTCAGGATATCATCAAATTAGAATGAAGACTGAAGATATTCCAAAAACAGCATTTCTAACTCATGAGGGTCATTATGAATTTTTGGTCATGCCTTTTGGCCTTACCAATGCACCTTCTACATTTCAAGGGTTGATGAATTCCATTTTCAAACCCTTCCTTAGAAAATTTGTGCTAGTATTTTTGGATGATATACTAATCTACAGCAGGTCTTGGAAGGATCATGTTGAACATGTTGACAGGGTGCTCAAACTATTGCAGGAGAAACAATTATATGCAAAAAAAGTCCAAATGTTTCTTTGGAGTACAAGAGGTGGAATATCTGGGTCATATTGTATCTCACGAGGGGGTTAAAGTGGACCCTAACAAAATTAAAGCCATTAAGGAATGGAAAGTTCCCACAACCATAAAGCAGTTGCGAGGATTTCTCGGGTTAACAGGGTATTATCGCAAGTTTGTTAAGTATTATGGGAGAATAGCAGCACCTCTAACAACATTATTGAAGAAAGATGCATTTTCATGGACTCCTGAAGCAACTAAGGCCTTTGAACGTCTTAAAGAGGCAATGTGCCTAGCACCGGTCTTAGCTACACCAGACTTCACAAAAACCTTTATTGTGGAATGTGATGCCTCAGAAAATGGAATTGGTGCAGTTTTAATGCAGGAAGGAAGACCCATTGCTTTTGAAAGTCGTCCAATCAAAGGAAAGTATTTACAGAAACCTATTTATGAGAAGGAAATGTTAGCAATACTGCATGCACTAAAGAAATGGCGAACTTACCTAATGGGAAGACACTTCAAGGTAAAAACTGATCATGATAGTCTTAAACACGTTTTGGAACAAAGACTATCTTCAGAAGAGCAGCAAAAATGGGTCACAAAGATGTTGGGTTATGACTTTGAAATAATCTACAAAAAGGAAAGCTTAATGTTGTTGCAGATGCACTCTCAAGAAAGAATGAAGAGGTGGAAGCATTGCTTTGTGCCATTTCTATTATCCAACCAGATTGGATAACTGAAGCAAGAGATGAATGGAAGAACGACAAATATGTATGGACACTCATCCAAAAGTTGCAGCAAGATCCTAGTACATCCGATACATTTAGTTGGAAAATGATTCCTTATGGTACAAAGATTGCTTATATCTTTGTAAGAATTCCCAACTAAAACAAAATATTCTTCTGGAATTGCACACTTCTCCTTTAGGAGGACACTCAGGATTTTTAAAAACTTACCACAGGGTGAAGAAATAATTTTTTTGGGATGGCCTTAAATCTGATATTCGAAATTTTGTGGCGGAATGTTTGGTTTGCCAGCAGAATAAAGTGGAAACAATTAAGACCCCAGGACTTCTACAACCTTTATCCATTCCAAGTCAACGCTGGGAGGAGATTTCAATGGATTTTATCACAGGTTTACCTAAGTCCGAAGGAAAGAGTGTCATCATGGTGGTAGTTGATAGACTTACCAAGCATGCACACTTTTGTGCATTATCTCATCCATTTAAAGCAAGTACAGTTGCTACTACATTTATGGACACAATTCAAAAGCTACATGGAAACCCAAGGGTTATTGTGAGCGACAGAGATCCCATTTTTACTGGAAATTTTTGGACAGAGTTATTTTCTTGCTTGGGTACTCAATTAGCTCATAGCTCATCTTATCATCCTCAATCTGATGGTCAAACTGAGATAGTAAATAAATGTTTGGAAGGATATCTTCGTTGTTTTGTATCCGATAAACAAACACAATGGGTCAAGTGGTTACCTCTTGCTGAATGGTGGTATAACACTTCCTTCCATACTGCAGCAAAAATGACCTCATTTATGGCACTTTATGGATATCATCCACCATCCATCACATCATCTTTGAGGGAAAATTCGAAGGTTCAAGCAGTGGAAGATCACATCGAGCATCAGCAAGAAGTTCTCCAACTCTTAAAGGATAACCTGAATTTGGCACAAAATCGAACGAAACAACAGGTAGATCAACATCGCAGCGAGAGAAGTTTTGATGTAGGAGATTGGGTATTTTTACGGCTACAACCATACAAACAAATGTCCCTCAAGCAAGCAAATAAGGATAATAAATTATCGCCAAAGTACTATGGTCCTTACAAGGTGTTGCAAAAGATTGGTACTATGGCATACAAATTGGAGCTTCCTGCTTCTTCGCGAGTACATCCGGTTTTCCATGTTTCATGCTTAAAGAAGGTTATAGGTGAAAATCTTCCAGTTCAAACAGTATTGCCAGAACTTGATGGGGAAGGGAAGATCATATTGGAACCTGAAGCAGTCATAGAAAAAAGAACTCGAAAACTACGGAATCGATCAATTTCAGAGTATCTCATCAAGTGGAAGAACTTACCCACTGAAGATTCTACATGGGAGGATGATAATTTTATACAGAAGCACCCGGAGCTACTCAAGTGTTGAGGACAACACTTTTTTTGAAGGAGAGGGGCATGTTAGGTCCCTACATCACTAGTATAGCCCCTTATTATTGTTAGTGTAAACCCCTTATTGTTATTATTGTACCCTTGTAACCCCCATTTTGTTATTATTGTGCCCTTAAATTATTATTGTTAGGTCGGCTAGGATTACATTGTGGCCCACTAGGATTACATTATGGCCCTATGGACTCCTATATATAGAAAGGAGGTTTTGTAAATTGTATCATCCAAGAATTGTTCATTTATGTAATGTATTGGAGGTTTCCCCCTCGAAGTGGCTCATTTCTAAGGCGTTATATCTCTTTTCTTCTCTTTTTGGAGCTGGTTACACAACATAAGCTTATGAGGAGTTTGTAGGAGAAATAGGGTGACTATGAAATTTGAATATGATAGAATAGTGAAAAATTTTCTATAAGGATAATGAAGGCAGTGAGATTTTTGAAACTCACTATATTCAAGGAAGGTTGTTTTCAAAACTGTAGAAGAAATATATAGTCATATAAAGATAGTGAAAAATATTTATGACTAACAGTGGCTCCAATTGGGGAGGAAATCTCCTTTCAGGAGGTGTTAAGAACGTCAGAGTTCACATCTTTGGTTTTTCAGATAAAAAGACTCATCCATGTCTGATGTTTTATTCCTCTTCTTTCATTTTTCAAGGCTAATCTTTGCTGTTTTTCTTTGAAGCTGTGATCTTACAATATAAAAAACATGGTTACTTCAATATCAACAATACCTACTCATCATACTTTCCTAACATTTTTTCTTCTTCCGAGTGCACTTGGATTGGAAAACCCTTGACATCATTTTCTTTTGAAAGCATAAAAACTACCTATATCTACCGTTATAACTTCCAAGAGCTCAGATTAAGCCGATGAGATCTTTTATTCTCTACCTACTCTACTTATCTGTCAAGGTTAAACAGTTTGACATATCTTCATTCTCTAATCTACTAACATGAAATTTAAAGCATGATTAAATCAAGGTTAACCAATCTGATTTGTCATGAGCTGTGGAGTTTTGGACAAAATCCACACAGATTTTATTTTTGTACAAGTAAAACTAGAAACTTGAGGGCTTATAATTTGAAATATGTCACTCATCCCTCTCCTTTCTCTTTTCTTTAGATATAAGCTTTGGGAGCCGACATCTTTTCCTAACCTAGTCTACTGATGAGCCAAGTTTAAATGGTTTGGAAAATCTTTCTTTTCTAACTTATCAACAGAAATTTAAAACATGTTCAATCATGGTTAGGTTGTATGACTGAACAAGAATTTTCTTTTGTCAAAGTAGTGGCATTTGCACTTGCACATTTTCAGACATATAATTTTTTAGTATGGGGCTTTACCTATTCTTTTTATCTGCCCTCTTTTTCTTCTTTTCTTTGTTTTTGTGTTTCATTTTTTCTGATCTTTTATCAAGAAATGTTATTTACAATGAATAAAAATTAAAACTAGGAACCTTTAGCAAAAATAGTGCTTGAGCATCCTTCCATTTACATGACCTCCAAATAGCTCTATTCCATCCATTTCTTGTAGGAAGAATGCATTGTTACCTCTAACTGAATGGATGATGTATGGGTCCTTCCATAGATTTTCAAATTTTCCATGGTTGCCTTTGTCCTCTCTTCTTGAATCCCACTTCAGAACTTTATCTCCAATATGGAAATCACTGGCTTTAGTCCTTCTGTCAAAGATCTTCTTGATTTTATCTTACACTGCTTGTGTTCTATTGTAAACTTCTTCCCTTGATTGATGAAATTGAATGGTTTGGTTCAACCTCCTTTGGATATCATTCTCTTCTAATTGTACCTCTTAGACGATTTTCATCACTGTAAATCCCAAGGATGTTGGAAAAAATACTTCCATGCCATACAATAGTTGATAGGGAGACATGTTAATTGATTTTTTTCTTGTTAATCTATCTGTCCATAGTGCATGCACTAATTTTCTATGCCATGAATTTTTTTCTCTTCCAACAAATTCTTGATGATGTCCAACAAAATTTTGTTAGAGGACTCTGCCAACCCATTACCTTGAGGGTAATAAGCTATAGAATGCCCTAGTGTGATGTGATACTTGTAGCAAAAGTCCATCATTCTCTTGGAATTAAAGGAAACATCATTATCGGTGATGATTTATATTGGACAACCAAACCTGGACAAGATATTGGTTTCAAGGAATTTGATGATTATTGAGTTAGTGGCATTCCTTGAAGGGATGGCTTCTATTCATTTGGTGAAATAGTCAGTTGCAGTGAGGATCCATTTGTGTTGGGCATAGGAGGCAGGGTGGATTTCTCCAATGAAATCTAAACCCTAGTGTTGAAAAGGATTTTCAACAATGAAATGGTGTAGAGGCAAAGGCAATAGTTTTCTCTTTCCATCAAAGATTTGGAATTTATGGCAAGTCATTACTAGCTTGTGGATATCAGGGGAAAGAGTGGGCCAATAGAAAAAAACTATAAGAATTTTTTTGATAGTGGTTTTCCAATAGACATTACCTCCACATTCTCTTTCATGAAACTCATGCATGATTCTATCTGCATCATCTTCAAGAAAACATTTAAGCAAGATACCAACATAATTTTTCCAATACAAAGCTTTATCTAGAATGCAAAAATTTATAGCCTTTAGTTTTAAGAATCTAGCTTTTGTTTTGGACAAAGTAGGAGGAGAACTTAGATTAAAAAGCACATATAATATATCAGCATACTAGACTGATTTGAGAAATGCTTCTTCAATGGGTGGAGTCGCAATTTCCTCTTGTTTATCCAAGGAATGTATAATTTTTATGTCTAGTGCTTGAAATTTTTCTTCAGCCACGAGTTTGGCAAGTCCTTGTCCTTTGATTACTTTAGTGGGCCTGATTTCTAGATCATATTCTAAGATGAAAACAATCCACTTACCCCTTTTACCATCAGGATCTTGATTCAGTATGTCCTTGACAACTGTATGTGGAACAAAAGCAATGACATGTGAATGCAAGATGTAAACTCTAAAATATTTTAATGCTTTGATTAAGGAAAAGGCTTGTTTCTCCATAATGTTATATTTTAGAGGGGCATCTCTTAGTGCCTTGCTAAAGAAATCTATGGGTTGTTCTTGTCCCATCATGTTATTTTGTAGCAATACTGCATCAATAGTGTGTTCTGATGCAAATGAGAAGATGAAGAAGTCCTTGGCAAAGTCAAGGCTGACTAGAACTGGTGTTTGTGTAAGTGATTGTTTTACTAGTTCAAAGGAATGTTTTTTTTCTATGGTCAATTTCACTCCTATTTCTCTTTTCAACATGTTTGTAATTTTTCTTAAGAGTACTACAAGGTTCAGTATGAACCTTCTTAGGAATTTGATCTTTCCAATGAAAGATTGCAACTCTTTGATGTTTCTAGGGTGATTGATCTGCAATATTCCCTCAATCCTTTTTAGGTCTATCTTGATTCCCTCTTCAGATATGATGTGGCCTAAAATTTTTCCTTCTTGTATACCAAATAGAGTTTTCTTAAGATTTAAAGATACATCGTACTTTCTACACTTTTCAAAGACTTTTCTTAAGTGAACTAGGTGTTCTTCATTAGTTTTAGAATAGACGGTGATGTCATCAAGGTATATCACAATGAAGTAACCTATGTCTTCATAAAAATCAATTTCCATGGCTCTTTGAAAAGTAGCCCCCGCATTAATTAACCCAAAATGCATTTTAACATACATGAAGGTGCCCCAAGGTGTAGTGAAAGTGGTTCTTCGCTGATCATTTGGGTGTACTAGCACCTGATTATACCCTGAAAAACCATCAAGAAATGATATTCTTTTAGAGCCTACTAACCTTTCCAGTATATGATCCATCTTAGGTGAAGGGTATTTCTCTTCCAGGGAGGCTTTGTTTAAGTTTCTAAAGTCTATGTATAGCCTAATCTCCCCTGTTTTATTTCTTACTGACACAAAGTTTGAAACCCATTCTGAGTACCTAAGTGGGACTATGATTCCAGCATCATACATCTTCCTTATCTCCGTCTCAACCAGAGGCACTAGGACATGGTTTATCCTTCTCAATTTCTACTTGAATGGTTTTTGGTTTTCCTTGAGAGGAATCTTATGTTGAATGATGTTTGTATCATAGGAGTTCAAGTCCTCGTAACCCCATGCAAAAACATCCTTAAATTCATTGAGTAGCTCAATGTATTTATGTTTTATGTGAGGTGGCATAGTTTTAGATAACTTTATCATTTTGGGTTCTTCTACGTTGCCTATGTTGCATTCCTCTACATCAATTTCGATGGATTCCATTTTTGGCTTCCTAGAAACAACATTGAAATGAAACAACTCTTCTAAGGGGACAAGAACTTCTAGAAATAGATTATCTTTGCATTGCAATACCTAAAGGCACTTTTGATCTAGATCCCTACAAAATTCTGCCTCATGAAGGTGTTCTAGCAGGTTTATATCAGCAAGAGAAAATGGCTCTATTTTGTGTGTTTGTTCTTTATTAGAGAAATATTCTTCATGATCTAAGCTTGGTTTTGGTATTTCAAATTAATTCTTGGATTGCAGGAAGTATTCAATATGTTTGTCCCCTTCAAAAAATTTCCAATAATATATGTTACCAGGTACCATAGGTCTGCTTTTGACTTTTACCATGTATTGTTCACTGGCATCAGGTAATTGGCAAGTGCTGGTAGCAAAGGCTAGTTCATTGGAAAGGTTGTTTTGAGCTCTTGGGATAGAGGTAAGTTCATATTTCTCAAATGTATTCAAGAGGTCTAAGGCGGAATTCCTATATTCTCTTAGCCTATGATTATTGGCTAAATATTCTCCTTTTATTTTCCTAATGGATAGCTCGAAATCTCCTCGAACATAAATATTCTTAGCTCCTATGCTTTACAAGAAGTGTAGACCTAGGAGAAGAGATTCATATTCTACAATATTGTTTGTGCATTGAAAATATAGCGTGTAAGAGTGAGCTTCATTAGTTTTGTGTATCCAAACACCTACTCCTGAACTAGGTTTTCCACAAGAGCCATCAAAGCTCATGTTCCAAAGTGTTTGATGTTCAGATTCACCATTATGATGTTGTTCAAGGCTCCTAGTGTTTTGGCTATCATGTTCTTCATTTTGTATTTGGTTTGACTATTCTGATAGGTCTTTCTCTTCCTATTTTTCATTTAATTGTTCATTAATGTCATCTTCATTGTACAAGATAAATGAGTCAACGTCTGAATCGATAGAATAGAGACAGGTGTTGTTTGGCCTATCTTGGCTGCTTACCATGTATTTCATGCGAGATTCTCTATATAGTCTTCTCGTTTGGTTAAATAATAGAATGATATCATATGTGATTTCCATTTGGAGGTTTCCTTAGATTTTGGCTCCCCATTATCTAGATAAAAGCATGCCATACTTCGAAGGAATGTCATCCACTACAATGTCCATGACTAGACTCTTAGCTGGTATTTGTGCCATATTAACACATAGATCGTTGATCAGGCCTAGACATTTAACTCTAATTGAGTAAAAAGAGTACAAGTCTTGTATGGTTTCGTTATTTCAAGGCCTAATCTCTCCATCACTACCGTTGGCCTGAGGTTGTGTGAGGCACCAAAGTCTAGCATAGCATTGTGTAAGCTTTTGTCATGGATGTTCAAACTGAAATAGAATGGAGGGGAAAATCCCTCTTGGAAATTTTCCTCTACTTCCAGTACAAACAACAACTCTGGTTTTTCATTAGTCAAATTTAGAGTGCTAGTGTTATTTCCTATGTTCAAAGCCTTCAAATCTTGAGACCTATATACATCTTGAGTTACTAGTTCAGTAAGAGGTATGCCTATTTGGATCTATGCAATATCACCCTCAATATTGAATGGTGTTTGTGTTCTTGGTATATTTACATCAGTTTTATCATACATAGTCTTTTCAACAACTTTAGTTGGATGGGTTTTATTAGGCACCTCAATTAGAGTAGTTTTACTAGGGCCACTAGTTGACATACTAGGGCAGCTTTGGTCACCATCACGTTGGCTATTTTTTTCTTCGCTCTGATTAGGAGTTTTAGCCATTATGTTGGTATTTTCTAGTGTCTTCTTAAGAATGTTTTCAGGTGGATTTTTAGCAAAAAATTATGGTTTTTTCCTCTTAGGGGTATCTTTATTTTTCCTACTTCGGAGGTCATACTACCTATGAACCTCCATGATAGCATTTTCAAATCCTAGCTTGTACTCCTTAGAATCTTCATATGTTCTTTCAGTTTGGTTTGAGGAGAACATACCTCGTTCCTCTTCAGTGAGAAAAACATGATCCTCGTTATTTGGGTCTATTAAATTCACATGGTTTTCTTCCGACTCTTCAGTCTCTCTTTCCTCTTCATCTACATAGTTTTCTTGGAAAGGGGGCCTAATTTTCTAGTCATTGTCTCTTTGTTTGATTTGAGGATGATCTCTTTTGAATTTTTGGTTTCTATTTCTATTTTTCAGGATTTGCTTGGTTTTCCCTAGGGGGTGTTCTTTCATTCAAGTTGATTCTCTCCATCATCCTTTCCATTTTCCTAACTAGGTTGTCAATTTTAGCATCAGATGAAGAGGCTAAATTTTCCTCTTTGTATGTAACCTTCTTCTCTGCTCTCAATATATCCCTTTTAGCATTTAGGTTGGCTTCTACACTTACTGCTCCCCTTTGCATATCTTCTAAGGTAAGGGGATCTCTTTCTCTTAATTAATAAGACATGTTTGGATCAAATACATCCAGAAATTTTACTAAGCCTATGCCTTGTGGGGGTTTCATGTGGGGAGGGAGTGCATTGTAAACATTATTAAACCTAGTGCAATAGTCTTGGACACTTTACCCAACATTTGTTTTAAGGTTATCATACTCTGATAGGATTTGAAGAGGATTTTTCTTAGTCTCCCACTTGTTTATGATTGTTTGATAAATGGGAAGGAGGTCATGAATGGTGTTAGGAGTTAAGTTTTTAAACCATTTCTTTGCTTATCCTCCTAAAATTTGGGAAAAATTTCTCATTTTTATAGTCTCCTCTTCTATTTATTGGTATTCTAATGCATCATTCATCTTGTCTACATGATGTTGGGCAGTGGTAGAGTCAGCTCCAGTAAAGTGAGGGATTTTATATTGGCAGTCTTGAGGCGTAGGAAGTAAAGGTTGTGGTAGTACCAAGGGGGCATACCAGGCTGCCATGATGGGAGGTAATGGAATCCAAGGAGGATTTACAAGAGAACGGTTTATGAGTGGAGGTGGAGGATGAAATGGAGTGGTTTTCATGGTGGATGTATGAGTGAGGGTAGCAGATGTACTTGGACCAACTAGCTGAGATTGAGCAGATTTGGATCGAAAGGAGTCAAAGTGTAGGATAAGCTGAAAATCAAGAGGAGTGGAAGGAAAGGCTTCTCTACTAGGACTCTACTGTAAGTTTGTAGGCTCAAGGTCTATCTAGTCTATCCAAATTTGAGACTTAGTTCTGAATAGATTTCTTCTATGGTGTAAGTCAAATTGGGTATCTTGCAAGGATGTAATGTTTTTAGGGACAAAACTTGCTTTATTAATTGGTCTAACAATAGTTGAGTCTTCACTCGAAGAGGTTTTCCATAAAATTCTTTCTGGGTCATCAAATATGGTAGGAGGGTTTGGGTCAAGGTGAGATTGGTGTTGATTCTTTGTGAAGCCAGATTTCAGACCCACAACACAGAAAGGCTGAAATTTTGTAAGAGTTTTGAAAACAAACCTATCTGTATGAATACTAAATTCACACAGTGAGTGAGTGGGCTTTCTTCTACTGGGTTTTATTAGTACATTCCCAGAGGATTCTGTGAGAAACAGTGGAGTTACCAGGTCTACTAGAAAGACATTGGAGTCACCAGGTGGATGATGCTAAGTATTTGAGTATTTTTTTGTTGTCCACCATCAAAAATTGAATACCAATCTAAAGGTATTTTTGGGTTTTCTGAGTTCTTTATGTAACACTAATATTTTTAATGTGTTCCCTAGAATGTTAGCCATGATGCTAGTATGGAAAATCAACCAGATATCATTCTTGGCTAACACTTGTTTTATCTAAGTTTGACAGGGGATTTTTGAGTTCTTAAGGAATATTTAAGTTATTACTTATTCAGATCCCCAGGGGAGTCACCATTATGTTAGGTCAATGTAATTTTGTCACACTGGCAAGACCAAATTGAACAAGGGTAACATCAAACCAAATTTGGAGCCGTAGGAAATAGCCTTCCTGGACTCAGAGAGGGCTCTCTCTATATTTGTGTAAAAGATGTAACTTGTTTGTTTAGGATGTTGATTTTAGGATAGTTAAATTGATAGGTTTTTTTTGTTTTCTTTTGTTTTGTTTGGTTGGTTGTCAATAAGAACAAATAGAGTAATAGAAACTTAAACCATTGGGCTATGGAGTCTGCAAAAGCTCTTGAAAAGTACAACAATAGGTCAAGGGTGTTTCATAGGGCAAGTTAAAAAATCCAAATGGATCTAAATAGGTTTAGTGAATGTGAAATTATTAAACACACACATGGTGTATGAAGAAACTAAACACACACATAGAAAGATAAGCATGAGATACTCATATTATTCACCATAGATGTACATATATAATACAATGGTGTGACCCTTGGATTCATCTTCTAAGGTCGCTTCGACTCCTTTGTGACTCTTTTCCTTCCACACTTACACATAGAGGATTAGGTGTTCAACATTCCCCCTCTTAATCCGAAGGGGTACGTGTGAGTGTTGGAAATATGATGCAATGAGCTGTCCTTGATGGCAACCTACTTGATGAACTTGTCCTAGATGGAAACTGACTTGCTGAGTTGTCTTTGGATAGCAACCTATGTATTACAGATGTAAGAATGATGTATCTACAGTTCAGTTCAGATGTTATAGAGAAAAGAATTCCAGTAAATGCCAAAGAAATGATAAATATAATATGTCACAATGTATACGCGAGTTTTTAAAGGCCAAGTCGCGTATGCACGCGGATAAGTACATCCCAAGTCGCGTATGCCCTTTTGTGCTCCAAAATTATAATACCAAGGGGCATTACCATGGTTTTGGCACACAGTATTTAGCGTTGTATGGTTTATTTGATTCCGTCCAAGAATACCATCGGAAGTTGTGTGGTTTTGGCTCATGGTATTGGTAAAGGCTAAAACTATATAAGGAGAAGAGGATCATAGTGCAAGGTGTGCATGTGTAAGGGTTGTTGATGAATAAATTCCTCTAAGGAATATCTGCATGGTTGAACGCCGTTCTTAATTGATAGATATAAATCTATAATGCACCTATGGATATGATGAAGGTTCAAGATCTCTATATATAGAAACGATGAATCTCTAGGATGATCTGCAGATGAAATGATGAAGAACTGGTGCAAGTCTGATGAAGAAATTGAAGAAATCTGGGTAATTTTATAGATCTGGTCTGTTCTACAAAATTTATCTTTTACAGATCTATATGCTATTTTGTCTCGCTAAAAGCGCGTATATATGAGGGTTCGCTTCATGAAAAGTGCGTATGGAAATTAGGGTTTCTGAAGCTTATTTACAGATATTACTTTTATGATTTCCGTTTTCTCTCTGCTGTTGGTCAATGAAGTCTACCTGAAGTTCTGGGTTGATTGAATATGTAGTATGCTGCTCATTTGATAATGAAAAAATGTAATCAATGAGTGACAAAACATGGTTAAATCTGACTGACTATCTAAAGGTTCTGCATTGCTGAGAAGGTGTCCGAATCGGTGCCCGTATCCGGAATCTGAGATTGATCACATTCATAAAATCAGTATTCTCAGAAGTATACGCAGGTTGATATGAAGAAAAGCGCGTATACACGCAGCTTCGGTGAATAGAAGTGGTGTATGCATTTCATGTTATGAAAAACAATATGTAGAGAGGCATACGCAGGTTGGTGAGCAGGAAACCACGTATACACACAGCTTATGTGAATAAAAGTAGCGTATGCTATTTGAATTAATGAATTTTTAGGGTTGAGTTTTTATCTGCATATTTATTCTGAAGTCTGGGTTATTTCTGATATTCTAGTTACAGTGGTCTCACTGTTCTGTTTGAAGTATTGGGAAAAATATGTTTGTTGATATTAAGTGAAGGGTTGTGTTGAAGCTGTTTGATCCAGTATGAAAATTGATAAAACCTGGTTTGCAGTGGGTCTGAAGGTTGAAGCCTTCAGTATGGTAGTAGAAGCTTTCAGCCAGTAGAAGCTGGTGTTGAAATCAGGGGGTTGAAGCTCCCTTCTAGGAGAGGTTGGTAAATGAGATCAGGGGGTTGGAGCTCCCTTCCAATTGTAGCTGGAAAACGAGAGAAGGTTGCAGCCTTCTGCAGCTAGAAGCCTGCGTACTGGTATAAGTCTACATCAGTACAATGTTGTAAAAGTTTTTCTATATAATAAATATTGAAGACAAAGACGACAGTAGCGGTGGTTTTCTCCCGATTTGGGTTTCCACCTTAAATATTGGTGTTCATGTGTGTGATGCATTATACTGTTGGCTACTTCTCATAACTTCTGATTATCTAGCCTTACTCATAATTGATAAATCTATTTGAAAGACGGATTCTCTAAATCTGAAAGATAAATTAGTATACGCTAGTTTCCTTCTATATTTCCGCGTGCATATGCTAGTTCAGTTCATAAAAACCGCGTATGGAAATCTACTCAAAGAAAAGGTAAAAAAATTTCAGTCAGTTCTAAATACTGATTCATCCCCCCTCTCAGTATTTTTCCCAACAATTGGAATCAGAGCAGGTCCTTCTGAAAAATCTTAGCCGCTAGAAGGAAGATCAAACAAGATGAGAAATCAAGATGGAACAACATCTATCAGGCCTTCGCTCTTCAACGGAAACAATTTAATCTTCTGGAAAACAAGGATGAGATCCTATCTTCAGTCTCTGGGAGCAGATGTATGGGTTATTTTTTAAGAAGGATATCAATATCCAGTCGCAACACCAACAGATCCGACGGAAAGAAAGAATTATGAAACAAATGAAAAGGTGGTCAATGCTCTATTGGGAAGTCTAACTGAATTATAATTTGTCAAATTCATGCAGCTTGATACAGCAAAGGAAATATGGGACAAAATAATTCTAAGTTATGAACATGATGCAAAGGTAAAATGTGCTAAACTCCAAACGCTCAGAATTCAATATGAGAATCTAAAAATGCATAATGAGGAGAGAATTGCCAATTTATTTTTACGTCTTGATGATATTCTTAATCGTATGAGAAATCTGGGAGGAACAATAACTGAATCTACTTTGGTTGAGAAAGTTTTAAGATCACTAACGGAAAAATTTGAGTCAAAATTTTCTGCTCTTGAAGAAAAGCAGGATCTTCAAAATCTTACTGTGGTTCAACTTCATGGCATACTAACTGCATGCGAAATGAGAAGAGGAGGACCATCTGAAGTCAAAGAATCCGTCTTTCGAGCTTCCACAAAAGGAAAATAAGTACAAGAGACAGAAGGATCAGGGTACATCTCAGAAGAAGATGAGGTAAATTTTGTAAAGAAACTCCAACTTGGCACATGAAGGTTCAGAGGTAAGCTTCCTTTCAAATGTTTTACTTGTGGAAGAGTTGGTCATTATGCTGCTAAGTGTCCTCATAAATAAACACATGAAAAAGGGAAGGAAGTGGCAAGAAGAAATAAGAATCGGTTTAGCACTAGAAAAAGTTACTATACTCATGAAGACAGTGATGGGTTATCTGACAGTGAGGAAGAATGTGAACAAGATCTTAGACTTCTCATGGCATTTGAAAAAGAATCCAGAGAAGAAAAATATACTTTTATGGATGCTTTAGAGGACAATGATTTTCTTGATGAATTCAATCAACTCAAAAAATGCTTAGAAGGAAGTAAAATATGGATAAAAGAAAGTAAAATATCCATAGAAACTTTGAAAAATCAGCTTGAAGAAAAGGAGAAACACAATGAGAAATTAGAATGTGAAATAGTAAGTCTAAGAAAAGAAATTGAGAAAGTGAAGACTTTGAATCTTAGATTTGCTAAAGGATCTGAAACCTTAGATGAGATTATCAAGGTACAACGGTCTCCTCTTATAAAGACAGGTCTTGGATATATCGGAGAATCTTCTCAGGCTTCAGCACCAAATTATCTGAAAGCAGCTACAGCTAGTATACAACATTCTGCCACTCAGCAAGGGAATAAAGAACCTTTACAGGTAAAGCATGACCATCTCAATTCAAAGAACACTAACATGAATACCTTTCAAAGAAACACCAATCAACAGGTAAATTCAAGTAGAAGATTTCATGATCGCAGAAATTTCTTCTTCAATGGACAATGTTTCTCATGTCACAATTTTGGTCATAAATTTGTTCAATGTGTTGCATATAAAACCATCATGATAAGAGAAGCAAGAAAGAAAAGGATTGATATTGGAACAAAGAAGAATACCTATGACAAATTTTCCCCTCTTCAAAATGAAGTTGAATGTGCTTATTGTAATAACTTTGGCCATGAAGAATCTGAAGGCAAGAGCAAAGTCCAGCCAAAAGAGCAGTTTCCTTCAAGCTCCAAAGTGTGGAAAAAGAAGGAATTACAGGTTGAAAATTGTGGTATAGCTTTATTTGCAGAAGGTGAAGAAAATCAATGGTACATTGATAGTGGATGCTCAAAACATATGACAGGTGACAAAAACAAACTTCTTGCATATAGTGCTCTAGAAAATGAAAAGAATGTTACATTTGGAAATGATACTCCTGCTGTCATTAAGGGAAAAGGGTTTGTTTTTCTAAAAGAAAAGGTGAAAGCTAATATTGTCATGTATGTGGATGGATTAAGGCATAACCTGTTAAGTGTAAGTCAAATGTGTGATCAAGGAACTGAAGTTGTCTTTAGTTCAAAAGAATGTGTGGTACGTGATCTTGATACAGGTAAAACAATTGTAAAAGGAAAAAGAACTCCAAGCAACCTGTATGTATTGAAGAACTGCAAAGAACAATGTTACTTGAGTAAATCTTCAGAAAACTGGCTATGGCATAGAAGGTTGGGGCATCTGAGCTTCTCTCAAATCAAAAAATCAAGCAGACTTAAAGCTGTTCGTGATCTTCCCAATATTACTCTACCTGAAAATATCATATGCAAATCTTGCCAATTCGGTAAGAAAACCAGAGTACAATTTAATGCCAAGGAAGGATCATCAAGTAAACCTCTTGAACTCATTCATACTGACATATGTGGACCTGTGAGGAAAAATTCACCACGTGGTGAACAATACTATATCTTATTTATTGATGATTTCTCTAGAATGTGTTGGATTGGGTTGATTAAACACAAAGATGAAGCATTTGAGAAATTTCAGATCTTCAAAGCACTAGTTGAAAATGAATTAGATCTAAAAATAAAATGTCTTAGATCTGATCGAGGAGGAGAATATAGATCAGATGAATTCCTTGAATTTTGTGAACAACATGGCATAAAAAGACAGTTTTCTGTAGCTGGCACTCCATAACAAAATGGCATAGTAGAAAGAATGAATAGAACATTTCAACAAATGGCTAGAGCTATGCTTGATGATTCCGGAACACCTGACACATTTTGGGGAGAAGCAGCACATACAACGGTAAATATTCTTAACAAGGCACATGTTCGTGTAAATAGTGATAAAACTCCATATGAACTCTGGTATGGCAATCCTCCCACTGTGAAGCATTTTAGAGTTTTTGGAAGAAAATGCTTTATCAAAAATAATGATGAAAAACTTGGCAAGTTTTAACCCACATCAGATGAAGGATTACTTCTTGGTTACTCCTCTAGGAGTAGAGCATATAAATGTTACAATAAAAGACTTCAGAAGATTGTTGAATGTATTGATGTTGTTATTGATGAGTCTCCTGCAGCTCCAAAATAAGAAAAACAAACAACAGATGAAGACGAAGATGACACATATCCTTCTACATAAAATAGAAATGATATAGACAGTGAACCCCATGAAGAACTCGGAGATGATTTATCTGAAAAAGCTCCATCCAAATATGTTCAAAAGAATCACCCAGAATCTCAAATTTTGGGAGAAAAGGAATCAGGTGTACAAACAAGAAGGACTCTTGTGGGATCTTCTATCTATCTGGCATTTCTATCCAATTGAACCACATAATGTCAATCAAGCTAGCAAAGATGAATGTTGGATTCAAGCCATGAATGAAGAGCTTGATCAAATTGAAAAGAATCACACTTGGGAATTAGTACCAAGACCTGATGACAAAAATGTCATTGGAACTAAATGTATATTAAAAAACAAGTTAAATGAGAATGGGGATGTTATAAGAAATAAAGCTAGACTTGTTTGCAAGGGGTATGCTCAACAAGAAGTTATAGACTTTGAATAAACTTTTGCTCCTATAGCTAGACTTGAAGCCATAAGAATTTTTCTTTCTTTTTCAAGCTTCCAACAAATCAAAGTTGATCAAATGGATGTTAAATCTGCTTTTCTCAATGGTGATCTAGAAGAAGAAGTTTATATAGAACAACCAGAAGGATTAATTTTGGGAAATGATGAAAAAATTGTTTGTAGACTTAAAAAGGCTCTATATGGTCTCAAACAAGCTCCAAGGGCATGGTATTGTCATCTTGACAAATATCTCCATCAGCAAGGATTTTCAAAAGGGTCTGCTGATAGAAACTTATACACAAAAACTGAAAATGATAAACTATTGATTGTGGTTGTATATGTTGATGATATCATTTTTGGAAGTAATGAAGAATCTATGAGTCATAAATTTGCTTCTGTTATGCAGCAAGAATTTGAAATGTCCTTACTTGGGGAACTAACATTCTTTCTTGGCTTGCAAGTGCAACAAGCAACAGATGGCATATTCTTATCACAAGCAAAATATCTTAAGCAAATTCTAAAGAAGTATGGCATGGAAGAGTGAAAAATTATAAGTACAGCAATGATAACTGGATGTAATCTCAGTTCTCATGATGATTCTCCCGCGGTGAATCAACCAGAATATAGATCTATGATAGGAAGTCTACTTTATCTCACTGGGACTAGACTAGACATTATGCATGTAGTTGGGATTTTTGGACGATTCCAAGCTAATCCAAAAGAGTCTCACCTTTAGGCTGTCAAAAGAATATTCAAATATCTACAAGGAACTCAAGACTTTGGACTATGGTATCTAAAGAATGCTGATATCACTCTTCATGCTTACACTGATGCAGATTGCGCGGAAATTTTGATGATCGGAAAAGCACTAGTGGTGGTGCATTCTATATGGGGCCCCGGTTAGTATCTTGGTTCAGCAAGAAGCAAAGCTCTATTGCCTTATCTACAACAAAAGTAGAATATGTGGCTGCTGCATCATGTTGCACTCAACTTCTTTGGATGATGCAAACATTACAAGACATTCAAATCAAATGTTCACCTCCTATCTCCATTATGTGTGATAATACAAGTGCCATCAGTATCTCAATGAATCCTGTTATGAATTCCAAGACCAATCACATTCCCATCAAGTATCACTTCTTACGTGAACAAGTGCTTGAACAAAAGGTGAAGTTGGAGTATGTTCCCTCCAAAGAACAAGTTGCTGATATATTTACCAAACCTTTACCCAGGGAAGCGTTCGAATATCTCAGACAAAAGCTGGGAGTTGTCTCTACCTCTCAGAAGATTAGATCTGCTTAAATTCAGAAGATTAAATTGGATACGCAGATTTCCTAAAGGACAATCACATATATACGTGAGTTTATACACAGAAAACTGCGTATGGGTGTTTGCTGAATTTTTTTTTTTTGGGTCAGAATTCTTCAGCGCAGCTGTGGTGCTGTTGGGTATCTCTGGTGATGTTCCAGCTCTCATACTTCTGTTTCATTCTCTAATGCTTCTGATGAAGATGCCTTGATGATTTGCTGTTCAGGATGCATAGGCTAAGGGGTAGCATTCGTCATGTGGAAAGGATGCATTGTTGGCATTCTATTTATTTGTTGTAGTCTGATCTCATGCTTGAGAATATTTGATCTTGATTGTATAAGTCATTTCTGTAATTTGATGAAAAAGGTCATGTTGAGACCTATGATGTAAAATTGTAATATTCAGTCATGTAAGGACTTGTTCAAATTTGTAAACTCACTTGGTTGGGTAGTTGAGTAAAAATGTGTAAACCCACTTGGTTGGGTACTTGAGTCACATATGTAAATCCACTTGGTTGGATCATTGATTTAAGTATGAGTCCTTGGTGATAGGAAAGGTCATAGAGTCATGTACTTCATTGAAATAATATGTTTGAAGATGCAGCATGATCTTAGGGGGAGCATGGCATTGTTGGTACAAAGGATCTTGATCTACCCTTTGCCCTTGATGTCAAAGGGGGAGAATGTTTTTGCTGAATGTATTTCTGGTCATGGTTGCCATCAAGTCCAAAGGGGGAGATTGTTGGCAATATGATGCAATGAGTTGTCCTTGATGGCAACCTACTTGATGAAGTTGTCCTTGATGGAAACTGACTTGCTGAGTTGTCTTTGGATAGCAACCTATGTATTACAGATGTAAGAATGGTGTATCTACAGTTCAGTTCAAATGTGACAGAGAAAATAATTCCAGTAAATGCCAAAGAAATGATAAATATAATATGTCACAATGTATACGCGAGTTTTTAAAGGCCAAGTTGCGTATGCATGTGGATAAGTACGTCCCAAGTCGCATATGCCCTTTTGCACTCCAAAATCATAATACCAAGGGGCATTACCATGGTTTTGGCACACAGTATTGAGCGTTGTATGGTTTATTTGATTCCATCCAAGAATACCATCGGAAGTTGTGTGGTTTTGGCTCATGGTATTGGTAAAGGCTAAAACTATATAAGGAGAAGAGGATCATAGTGCAAGGTGTGCATGTGTAAGGGTTGTTGATGAATAAATTCCTCTAAGGAATATCTGCATGGTTGAACTATGTTCTTAATTGATAGATCTGAATCTATGATGCACCTTTGGATATGATGAAGGTTTAAGATCTCTAAATCTAGAAATGATGAATCTCTAGGATGATCTGCAAAAGAAATGATGAAGACCTGGTGCAAGTCTAATGAAGAAATTGAAGAAATCTGGGTAAGTTTATAGATCTGGTCTGTTCTGAAAAATTTATCATTTACAGATCTATACGCTAGTTTGTCTCGGTAAAAGCGCGTATATACGTTGGTTCGCTTCATTAAAAGCGCGTATGGAAGTTAGGGTTTCTGAAGCTTATTTACAGATATTACTTCTGTGATTTCTATTTTCTCTCTGCTTTCGGTCAATGAAGTCTACTTGAATTTCTGGGTTGATTGAATATGAGTATGCTGTTGATTTTGTAATGAAAAAATCTAATCAATGAGTGAGAAAACATGGTTAAATCTGACTGATTGTCTAAAGGTTCTGCATTGCTGAGAAGGTGTTTGACTGAAAGCCTCAAATCTGAATCTGAGATTGATCACATTCAGAAAATCAGTATTCTCAGAAGTATACGTAGGTTGATACGAAGAAAAGCGCGTATACACCTAGCTTCGATGAATAGAAGTGGTGTATGCATTTCGTGTTATGGAAAACAATATGCACAGAGGCATACGCAGGTTGGTGAGCAGGAAAGCGTGTATACACGCAGCTTCAGTGAATAAAAGTAGCATATGCTATTTGAATTAATGAATGTTTAGGGTTGAGTTTGTATCTACGTATCTATTCTGAAGTCTGTGTTATTTCTGATATTCTGGTTATAGTGGTCTCACTGTTCTGTTTGAAGTATTGGGAAAAATATGTTTGTTGATGTTAAGTGAAGGGTTGTGTTGAAGTTGTTTGATCCAGTATGAAAATTGATGAAACGTGGTCTGCAGTGGGTCTGAAGGTTGAAGCCTTCAGTATGGCAGTAGAAGCTTCCAGCCAGTAGAAGCTAGTGTTGAAATCAGGGGGTTGAAGCTCCCTTCCAGGAGAGGCTGGTAAACGAGATCAGGGGGTTGGAGCTCCCTTCCAATTGTAGCTGGAAAACGAGAGAAGTTTGCAGCCTTCTACAGCTAGAAGCCTGCATACTAGTATAAGTCTGCATTAGTACAATGCTGTAAAATGTTTTCTATATAATAAATATTGAAGACAAAGACGATAGCAGTAGTGGTTTTCTCCTAATTTGGGTTTCCACCTTAAATCTTGGTGTTCATGTGTGTGATTCTTTATACTGTTGGTTACTGCTCATAACTTTTGATTATCTAGCCTTACTCATAACTGATAAATCTGTTTAAAATACCGATTCTCTAAATCTGAAAGATAAATCAGTATACGCTAGTTTCCTTCTATATTTCCGCATGCATACGCTGATTCAGTTCATAAAAACTGCGTATGGAAATCTGCTCAAAGAAAAGGTAAAAAAAATTTAGTCAGCTCTAAATACTGATTCACCCCCCCTCTTAGTATTTTTCCCAACAGTGAGTCCAAAAAGAGAGTTGTAATACAAATCTACGAAATATGCATAGCAACACTTAGGCTGAATCATCTCTCTAAAATTTTGGCATAAAGAGGTGGTTTAAGGATGACCACCAACACAGGAACGTAATGCTTATTGCAGTTCCTGAAACTCTTCCAAAACTAGCAAGAAGCTAATGGATTCTGCTAGAGGAAGTGTCCCTCATATTTGAAGAGGGAGACCTTCAACCTAAAAGAAGGAAAGTCTACAACCTGTGATGGTTTAAGGATGACCACCAACACTAGAATGCTTGTTGCAATTCTTGGAACTCTTCCAAAACTGGCAAGAACTTGAAGTCTTCTTCTAGAGGAAGTGTTCTGAAAGAGGAAGAATATCAACCTCACATAGATGGTTTAAGGTTGTCCATCAACCAAAGGCATGCTCATGGGCATCCGTGTCTCTGGCTACAACTATGAATCTGGAACGACAGGTTGTGGCTCAAGCTTGCTTGAACTGCTATGTCTCTAGCTACAACTCTAAATCTAGAATGAGAGATTGTGGCTCAAGCTTGCTTGATGTAGCATCGAAGCTTGTAGATGACCACCATTTTCCCCACTGTCAGGTACAAGTTTGTTCAATATTCAAGAACAAGTTCTAACATGTGACTTAAACATATTCTTGGCTATTGATGCCCATTTCCAAGAAGCGATTCATCCAAGATGAATCTTTGTTCTTGCAGGAGGCTTGTTTCTGAAGCATCTGTGTGAAGAATGGGTGTGTCGACCACAATGCTTGCATGGGTGAAGATTGAAACAATGATATTTCATATGGCCAACTTGATCATAGTGTTGGAATTTCACAATCTATTGTTGTTGTTGTTGAAGTGGAGCAAGATCTGGAATAGCTGTAGGTGAACTGTCATAAATAAATCTGGCACTCTAAAATTTTATGGGCTTGGAGTAGTCCGGAATATGAAAGGACAAGTACTTTTCATATCCAAGACAAGTTTTGTGCTTGTTTTGGACAAGCTCTTCCCAAGGTCTGATGATGGTATTGGGAAGTGGAGGCTGAGTTGCTGCATCTACATGTAAATCTATTCTTGTACAAGGAACTGAATGTGAATCAACTACAAATTTATATTCTTGCCGCTAATGGGAGTCTCTCTCAATTTTCTGAATAGAAATACGTTTAGAATGGTGACTCTTTTGCTGAAGTTCCTCTTGCTGAAGCTGAGACTCCAACTACAAAAACTCAATCTTGTCTTGTGCATCTTGCAAGAAATTTTGAATATTAAAAAGAGCATTCTTGCTTATTTTTACCATATCATGAACAATGGAATGAATGAGGTTATTCAACTCCTCTAATGCATCATTGATTTTAGCCATTTTTATCAACAATTCAGGCTCAAGAAATGAAGGGTGTCAACTTCAACCGATAATGCACCCATTTACAATGTGATTCAACTTACTTTCAAAAAAATACAAATGAATTCAAAGACACTTTTTTTTTTAACTTCCAATTATGGAATTCCCAAAGAACAAACACTGCTACTTAAATTATGGAGGGCCTCAAGGTGTAGACTTGGCCGTCTAACCAGCAAGAAAAAATGACTCATATCATAGAAGTATTCAATAATTTCTCAACAACTCAAAGTTATACTTCAAACACTGAGTGCAACTATGAATTAAGAAGAAATGCAATGTCACTACAAATATTTTGCAAATGTGCGGCAAAAACCACTGTGCAATAACCCTTTAAGGCAGTTGATTTCTCTCTTCTTCAAAGAACTGTTTTACACCAACAATTCTAATTCAACAAAAAGATATTCACAAGCTTGGATGCTTCACTATCAATGAGCAGATGGTCTTCAGCTTGCAATATTACCTCAAGTGAAAACTACACTTCCTTCAACCACCTAAATATTTGGACTACATTTATTTAAATTCAGCAAATATGAATCCATTAATTCAAACACACCCCTAATCCATTTTTCTCGAGACTTGTGTATAAAATAATTATTAACCTTTTCTTCCTACAGACTTTTATACTTATGGATCAATCGTTCGAATCTCAACCTCGCAATTCTCTTCAGCAGGAGCAGGAGCAGTGTCAGTAGGCTTTTCTTCTTAGACAACGATACTTTCTTCAACCGTTGCAATTTTTTTTCTCTATAACTTCAGTCGGTGCTTCTTCCTTTACCAATGTTTCTTCTGCTTCCGTTTCAATGGCAGCGAGAGCATGTTCCTTATCCAATGATTCTTCAGATTTTTCTTCGACAGCCGCAGCCTCGGTGAGAGGCTGAGCTACAGTCTCTTCCTTAGCTAGCTTGGCTTCTTCGGTGGCGGGGCTAGATTCCTCCTTGGGATTTTCCACTTCCTCATATTCCACTAGGGTCGATTC
Organism: Pinus albicaulis; assembly: GCA_034641835.2. NCBI lineage: Eukaryota > Viridiplantae > Streptophyta > Pinopsida > Pinales > Pinaceae > Pinus > Pinus albicaulis. The sequence continues at coordinate 1,070,339,249 of CM076572.1, read as the reverse complement.
TTCTTCGGGCTCTGATGCAGGCAATGCTATAGTAAATTCCTTTGCATATTTATCAACTATGGCGGGGCTTTCAATGACTATTTTCTCGGCCACAGGAACTTCTTCTTCAGTAGCCTTTTTGGTCGTGGGTTCAATCTTGGTAACCTTCACAAGTTCCTCTACAGGTTTCACTTGTTCATGGCTTGCGATCAATTCAGCTGGTGCAGTAGCAACCTCAACAGCAGTACAAATCATCGTCTGAGGTACATAACTCAACCACTAAAGAGTAGTAACTTCGGGCCCCTGAAACAATGGCACATAGCTCCTCCGATCTGATATATATGATGCAGAAATTGACCATTTCACATTAGAACAACAGTTCTATACACACACTAAACTCTTCCTTTGATAGATGAAATACATGCCCAGAAAAGCAAGGGTTATTGGCCAACGAGGAGGAGGGGATCTCGGGCCCTTTTTTCAAGTGTAAACTTAGCTCAGAGTAGCTCAGAACTCGGCCACCCAACATCAGAAATAAAATCAGCCACCGAAATATAGAAATAAACTTGGCCTAATACTCCAGCAAGGCAGTGATAACTCAGCCTTCAAGATAAACATTTCTTGGCCTTGGGTAGGCAAAGCGGTAGGCAGAAATGCGGTTTCGAGAGGGGGTGATCCGTGTCCAACAGTTTCAATGCAGAAACCAATGAAATGACCATTTCAATTCAGCAATCAATGAAATGACCATTTTAATGCTTTAACGTGACTCTTCAATAGAACATTTCTTTTTATGCATCTCCATTCATGGAAAATGCACAAAGAGATGGAGGAGTTCCCACACATCTAATTTAATGATCACCACACCTTATTTACAAATGTATCACATAATTGATTCAATGTTTGGTATTCCAGTGAGTTCAAGCTCCATGTGCATGGCCCATGGCCATACGACACCAATTCATACCCAGAGAGCTCATGGTCTTCAATCCAATGTTGCATAATCATTTGATGCTAAACATAAAGAGGGTATATTGTAGATTGCTATTTCAATTCTTCTAGTAGTGCAAAAAATGCTTATAATTTCACCATTGAGTGTAGATGGAAGTGGTGAATAAGAGTTCTGAATTTAGCGAGACATAAAACACACACAACGAATTCAACAGAGTTCAATCGATGCATCAATAGAGTGAAACTTCCCACAGAGATTGCTAGGAGATGAGCTAGTGTATTCGTCTCTAGACAGATAGAGGGACATATTTGGTAATATGACAGATATATTTGGTAATATCAAGAACCATTTTACCAAAGGTGGGTAATTGGAGAGAATAGTTTCTAGGGTCCATAGCAACAGTAGAAGAAAAAATTCAACTGTTAAACACACATGGATAAGACAATGCTCAACAAACTGAAATTTTACCTTACATTCTCAACTCCATATGTATTCCTTGTCTGGTTCCTTAAAGCTACAGGTTCTGAGGAAGAGATGAAAAATCTGGTATTCTTCTTTATGGAGCTGAGCTTGATGCAAAGGCCACAAAGACTAGTGGCTCAAGCTAGAGCAGGGTCAGAATTCACCTACTCTGATACCATGTTAAAAACACACATGGTGTATGAGGAAACTAAACACACACATAGAAAGATAAGCCTGAGATACTCATATTACTCACCATAAATGTACATTTATAATACAATGGTGTGACCCTTGGATTCATCTTCCAAGGTCACTTGGACTACTTTGTGACTCTTCGCCTTCCACACGTACCCATAGAGGATTAGGTGTTCAATAGAAATGAGCATTAAGTTGTGAATTTAGTAGGTTGAAATGGAAGTTAAGTATCCTTTAAAATAAACTATAACAAGAAGAGTCTATAAGAGTATTATGCATCAAAAAATAATCAAGGTACAGGGTGCACCATAAAATTATTTGACCTAGCTCTATCACGTAAAATTTAAAATAACTATCCAGTAAACCCTAGAGAGCAGGGAACTCCTAACTTCCCTAGCTATCTACCTTCAGAGAAATAAAACATTCAAGATAGCACATAAGTAATGATTAAAGAGAAGGTAACTCCTAAATTCTTTAATCAAACTATAAATACCTTCAAAGTAACCATTTCAAGATATACTAAAGGACAAGGCACACCATAAACTTCTTTAGCCTAAACCCTAATAAGAAAACTTTAAAGAGAATCCCAAAAAACAATGATTCAAGCTATACCAAAGGACATGGAATACCATAAACTTCTTTGGCTTGACTCTATTTAATCATTTTGAAGAAAAACAAGCTAAGTGGAATTAAAGAGCAGTGAATAATTCTTCAATTAGACCTAGTAGAGGAAAACATTTGAGAAATAGAAGCAGACAGACTTAAGGTGCCTCTAACAGCATATATTAGCCTAAAATTTCTCTTCTACTGCAAGAGAAAAGATGGAACAATATGAGAACATAAGGAAACAATAACTAGATCAGAGCAAAATCACCATTAACCAGGTTCATGAATCCTATGAAGGTGCTTTCTCCATTGATGCTTAGTCCAAAAACAACCACACAACTCCGAAGCCAATTTCTTCACAACTCCAAGTCTATGTGTTCATCTCAATAAACAACCAACATGAAACATGAAGCCTCCATGCAGTATTTAACTTGCTAAGGATGATAAAAACACTAGCTAGGTTTCCAAAATGTCATTAATTACACGTTTAAGTCATTTTTTTCCTATGAGATGATGCAAGGCCCAAGGCACAAATATCCCAAACTCATAAATGAAAAAAGAACTTCTAAGCTAACCTCTGAGCTAATTTGGGAATAATTTGACCTTTAATGCCTCTAAATAACTTTCAAAATATCTCCAAGTGTATTTTTTAAACTTTCTGGCAAGGACATAGTGCCAAGGTACAAGGGCACAGTGTCAGGCCAATGGCGTAGTGCCAAAACTGGAAAAATAGCTTGAGTTGCAGCTGAGTTTTGGAGGCCTTCTCGGTGTCCAAATGAGCTCCATGATAGCTCATTGGAAAAACTATCATGTATAGTTTCCAGATCTGCCTTTAATTTCCATCTTGGTGTCCATTTTCCAACTCAAAACTCCATTCTCCCAAGACTGCTCAGGGCACAACGCCAATGCTAAAGAGAGGGTAGAAAGGTGATTGATTGCTTGTTTTTGGCTCTTTTGAGGGACCAATTCTGCTCCAAATGACTTGAAAATTTATGAGGGTGATTTCCTTAGCCTAAGGATAATGAAAATGTATAGTTTTCCTTAATTAAGTACGCCAAAAAGGAGCGCAACGCCAGTGGAACTGCGCACTTGGCCCCTTTTCTACTGGCTAACTGTCAAAATTTGAAAAAGTACAAAAATTTGTCAGAATTGGATTTTAACTTGCTAATCTTGTTTGGAAAGCTTGAAGGGATACATCAGCAAGGATATCTAGCATGTCTTTCTCCTTTGCCTCTTTTAGAACTTAAATCTTTCCAAGGGCTCTTTTGAGCTTGGCCCTTGCAATCATGTTTCTTCAGGCATAATGCCTTGCCATCTTCTTATGAACGTAAATGTTTCTTTTTGAATTCTCAAGATGATCTTCTAGGTGCACATTGGCTCTCTCTAGCAAAGATTCCCTATCATAGCCGATCTCCATGGAAAGCAGCTCACTTGGAGTGAGCTACTCTCCCAATGTTGTATCCTACTCTCTTTCTTGGGCTAGAGATTTCTTCAAACCAAATGTCATTGGCCTCCTCCTAGAAAGTTGTTCTTCCTCATCCTAAAGGTAATATAGAGTTCCCAAGGTTTCATCTAGATTTGCCTTGGCCTTTCCATCCTCTTTCCAAGCTCTGATAGCTCTAACCTCATTGATGGCTTTCTTTGTCCCTAACTGTTGGTTTTCTACCTCAAGGAATTTTATTATGTTCTTATCCCTACCAAGATTGGCTTGTATATCCCTAATCTAGGCATAATTTCTTTTGAACAGCATGTTTATGATCCTCTCCTCATTCTCATAATCACTCTCAAGGTGAATTAGCTAAAACTCTTGTTCATTTTCATGCTTGTATTCCTCTGCATCATCGATGACCTTTTCCTTACCTTTGTCAAGTTGTTTCATTACTGATGAAGGCATGAACCCTTGCCTCTTAAGGGCAGAAAACACATGCCTATTTCCTCTTTGATAGGTCAAAGGAGAAGGCTCTATCTCAACCATCTCTGTGTCATCTGTCTCACTACCATCTACCTCACTACTTTCTGCCTCACTGCTGGATGTTTTGGTATCATGAGATGAGGGTGAAGGGTTGTGGGAAGGTGATGAAAGAGGATCATCATGGGGTGAAGGAATGTGAGTGGATGGAGATTTATGATTAGTAGGATGTGATGGAGGAGTGGATTCTAGAGGGTGGGATGATGAGAGGACATTCTGCTGATGATGGACTTGTGGAACAGTAAAAAACTCATTGGCAATGAAGGTCTCCCATGGAATACATTTCTGTTGTAGTTGGTGCATAACAACCATTTTGATAAGTGAGTGATGGAAGAGACTTTGCATCTACTAAGGATAGTCTCTCTTTTGTACAATGTAGGAAATTTTATCAATGCTTCTGTAGAGGTAATAGGGTATGTGCAACATCCTCCCTCTAGTAAAGTGCATAAGCAACCTGATGTGGTAGTAGTAAAGGCGGGAGAACCTTCCTTCACAAGTAAAATATTTCATTATAATATTCATCATAGGTGCATACCTTTCAAGCAAGTGAGGGAAAGGAAAAATGGATTCACTGTGCTCTTTGTACTTAGGCTTTAGGTAGGGTTCAAATTAACTCATGTGAAGATTAGCTTGCTTGAACCATTTCTCCCCTACACTAGGTATGCCTATGGCATTGGCAATAGCATCTGTAGATAACTCAAAGGTGAATGCTACAAGAATAACTTGTTTGTCATGCAATTTAATGATAAATATTCTAGTTAGCTCAGTGTGGTTTTGCACCTGCTGCACCTTTTCACAAAATTCATAGCATCCTACATGTTTGAAGCAGGAAATAGTAAGGGGAGATGCCATGAGCTCGTTTTTATTGAGGGGTTGAAATCTATTTATCTTTCCTCTTTTTTGATCATGACTCCTTGGAATTTGGGCCTCCACATCATTGCCACTATCCTCTGACATTGTAATCTATGCTTTTTTAACATCGTGTAGTGTAAAGGGAAATGGAATGAAGAGATGGTAATGAAATGGAAGTTTAGGCAAATGAGTTGGATGAATGAGTAAGGGTATAGGTGTTATGAATGAGTGAGAGGATAAATAATTCAATAAAAACATTCCAACAATGAAATTACCCTTTATATCAATGGCATTCTGTCTAGGAAGATGGAATGAGGTTCAACTAGTGATTTCAAGCTTTGAAATTTAGGGTTTCTCTTAGGGTTTGATTTTAGTCATTAAGAAAACACCAAAAATGCTTGAAGATAGGTGCATGCCATGTACTTACCCTTAAGAATGCTTGAAGGACATTTGAAAAAATCTTGGAGGAAATTTCGAGTGTTTTGAGAGGTTAGATCAGTTAGGAAGCACTCCTGGCCAAGGGCGTAGTGCCAAAGTTGAGGGTGCAACTCCAAGGCTGAAAATGCATCACGTATTGTTGAGGGCGCAACGCTAAGAATAAATATATTGTGGGTGTCGGGCAAGAGTGAAATCCATTCCCCGTTGCGTAGCGCCTTCTTCTAGGCATGCAGTGCCTTCAAAATTTCAGCGAAAATCTAGGGGCGTAGTTCCATTTCCCATGCGCGCATCAATAAGCTGAGAGCACAACACCACAAAAATTTTCCCGAATTTGCTTGGAAACTCGAAATTTCTTCTTTCCTTGATAATTATAATGCTTTGCAAGGGCACAATGACTCATATGAAATACAAAATGACCTTTTTTATGCAAATGGAAGTTTGATTAAATTATGAAACCAATTTTCTAATGTTCAAAACCCCTTTTTACTTTTTCATTGATATTCCTTTATAATTTTTCTTGTAGGTTACTAAAATCATTGAATTGAATTTTATTTTGGTCTTTGAGACTTGACATGTTTAATTTGATGATTTTGTGATGATTACACATACCAGCATCCTCAAATCTTCTATGGTTTCCATCAAGAAGTTTAATTAAACTTTTCACCTTCTCTCACTAACCTCTTTTCACGGTTTGCATATAAGTTTGCTAAAATTATGAATTTGACCTTTCTTTTTGAAATAGAGGCATGAACAGTTGATTTTAACACCTTTGGGATTTAGTCACATATAGTAGCATCTTCAAATTCTTTTGTAGTCTCAACCTTTAACTTCTACTTAACCTTTTCACCTTTTTGCTTGTAGTTTGTTGGAGCTATGAAATTTTCTTTTCTTTTGATCCTAGAGACTTGACATGTTATTTTGACACTTTTAAGATGATTACACACAAAAGAATCTTCAAAATCCTCTTTTTCTTCCACCATGGAGTTTAAATTATGCCTTTCACCTTGTATGGCCACTTTCTTCAAAACCCTAGGTGTCTGGAGTGCTCTACAACAATCATTAGTGTTGTCTTCTAAGTTCTCTATAGCCCTTTGAAGTTCATTCATTTTTGTCTAGTTCACTTTACCTTTTTCCATATTCCATCAATATTTTTGACAAAATTTCTTCATTTTTGGCCTTATGTGCTTTCTCCATGTCATTTCCTACAAGGGACCACTGTTTTGGCACTCAACTAGACCATCAAGCTCAAAACATTAGTTCTCTTCAGGACCAAATAGTTTCCCTTTATTTTGTTGTGAATTGTCTTCTTTTAGGAGTAGATGGTCTACCTCATCAACCGCTCCTGCCGATAAATCCTTCAACACTTCTGCAGATGTGCTAACTTCTTTGTATTTAACTCACTTGTAGACTTTGAACTGATGAGGTAATCTTGTTTGGAAATATTTTAGGTCCTTCTTGAATAAACATGTCTTGACATTCTATTATATCTGAGCTATATTATAGCAAAGGAAAAGTAGTGCCTGAAACATCCAATGATGACCTTAAAACATGTGAAACCCTAATGACCTAGGGAGAGTTTACTTTGACCTATTTTTCACTAGAATTTGACTTGGAGGTTTCTCAAGTGAAAACAAAGTATTGTCAAAAGTGTTGAAATGAAGATGCAAAATAAAATGTACTTGATATATCTAAAGAACCTACAGATATATTTTTGAGACCATCAATGCTTGAGGAACCTAGGGAACATGGAAAAATAGCCTGCAACAAAAAAACCCTAGAGGGATGGTGGAGTTCAGTGACAAGGGGAAAATAGGGCAATGAGGCTATAAGCAGGGAAGGAGGATGAAAATGAAAGGTATAAGCTTATGAGGAGTTTGTAGGAACAAGAGGGTGACTATGAAATGGCAAACTAATAGAATAGTGAAAAAATATCTATAAGGATAATGAAGGTAGGAGATTTCTGAAACTCACAATATTCAAGGAACGTTGTTTTTAGAAATCTAGAACCAATCTATAGTCATCTAAAGATAGTGAAAAATACTGATGACTAACATGCGCCACTTAGGATCTAAGTATTAGGTCTACTCCTTAGGTGTAAAGACTTAGGAACTTAGGTACAACGCTTAGTCCACCATAGTTTTGAACTTAGGAATTTAGGACCATTTTGACCACATAGTATTACATCATGACCATGAAATCACATTATACCATGACATTAAGTTGAACGATGAAATTATCTAACACCGTGAAGAAGTTATCCTCATCGGACAAACTAGAAACACTGAATATGAACTCGACATCGTACAAAATGGAGTTGACTGCACCTCACTATCTATCTGTATTGAAGCAAGATCCTCCTGGATCAACCTAGATCATGCGAAAAGTGCACTTCTTCAAATTGGCACAGAACTTGTGTTGCCGCGGTGTTTGGAGGACTTATCGGATGTGGTGGAGGTGCTCTTCCCATGTCTGGCTAAAGATCAAGATCTCATCCAAGTAGACTACTACAAATGAGTTGGTGAATGGGTGCAAGATCTCATTCATCAACCTCATGAAGGTTGTGGGAGAATTCATAAACCCAAAAGGCATGACCATCCATTCGAAAAGGCCCTCCTTGGATTTGAAGCTGGTCTTCCACACATCGGATGATTCGATTGGTAACTGGTGATACCCGGACTTCAAGTCGATATTTTTGAAATATTTCACCCCATTGAGTCGGTCTAGAAGGCCATAAATCTATGATATTGGGTACCTATTCTAGACAATGATATTGTTCAACACCTGATAGTCAATAAAGAGCCTCCAAGTCCCATCCTTCTTCTACACCAACAAGATCGGGCTCCCACATGGTGATGAAATTGAACGGATGTGACCTTTCTACAGGAGCTCCTGAATCTGCCTCTTGATTTCATCATTCTGCAAAACAGAGCACTGATAGATTGATACATTGGGAAACGATGCACCTGGGGTAAGATCGATGGGGTGCTTGACCTGACACTACAGAGGCATGCCTACGGGTGAGGTGAAGATGTCCCAATACTCCTCCACGACCTTGTCCATTTGTTGTTTTCATGCAGAGGAGCCCTATCTAGAGGTCGTGGCCACAATCTTCTTCTTTCCCCGAGGATGGATCATTGGGAATACAAATTTCCCGATTTTGGAAATGAGCTTACTACATTGTTTTGTAGTAACTAAAGAGATAGCAATAGGAAGTGGTACCTCTAGTATCATGTACAACTTATTTCACAAAGTAACAATAACAACGCGATGTTGGGGCTCATACACAACATGTCTCTTCCACTAGTATGGTTGGCCTAATAATACATCACAAACATCAAGAGGAGTAATGTCACATAATACCTCATCGGTGAATGCCTTGATGCTATAAGGAAGGTGACATTGTTGGCTCATGAGGAGATCCCTTCCTTGGTGAAGTCACCCGATGGTGTACGAATGTGGGTGTGTTGTAGTTGTCAAGCCCAACCGTTTCACAACCTCTGCTGAAATGAGGTTCTTTTAGCTCCCATTATAGATAATGAACTATAGCAAGGAACCCTTTACCCACCTCTGGGAGTGGAAGAGATGCTCCTCCTCCTCTGGATATTATGGTTCTTCCTTTTGTATCTTCATGGTGGCAATGATGGTGTTGGGCTCAGTATCAATAATATGCTTTTGGTTATCATTCCCCTTCTAATGTTCTCATTTAGAGTCGGAGCATGCATCTAATTCAAAAGCCTTCATCTCAGCCACCAGTGACTGTTTGGCCTAACACTCACTTTTATTGTGAGTGAAGCTCTTATGGAACTCACACCACTTTCATGTGACGTTCTTCAGCTTCACGGTGTTTTTATTTTCTTGTGGCTTTGGCAGGTTGTCTTTGGCTGCCATGCCTTGGCTTTGTGCTTTGTTTTGCAGTTTAGGGGCACCATTCACTTGCTTTTCATTCACAGATCCAAAATATCGCTTCTTCTGTTTTAATTTATGCATAATATTGGCATCATACCAGTATATCATACTAAGCGAGGAGATATCGAGGAACTCCATATCCTCTTGAATGTATCTCTATAGAAAACTGCGGTACTTCAACACCAAATGTTTCTTTGAATCTTTGATACCCAACTTTGTGAGTAGGGTATGGAGCAAATTTGTTAGCTAATAGACATCTTCATCCCTTTTTTGCCACAACATAGTCCATTCTATTTACTTGTTCTCATAGCTCCCCATGGGATAATATTTTTCCTTTAGGGTGTCAGGCAAAGACTTCCAAGTTGGTATGGCTGAGAATAGAGAGGGTTCCCTCTCATCCTTTTTCTCATGGTAGGTTTTACACCAGTACTTGACATGGGGGGCGGCTTTGAGCAGTGAAAAAATAATATTCTCCTTGTTGGAAAAGTCATGAAATGAGAAATATCCTTCTAATAGATTCAACCATCTAAATATTCCGTCTACATTTATTTGGCTATTAAATATGAGAATGTCAAAGCTTACTTGTAACTTAAAAGGGGTTGCACCTCTAGAGTGGCTGCTGGATCGACATGTGCCACCAGTGGCAAATTATTGAAGGATCTGGGCAATGCTATCCATAATCGCGTTCCTCTGTTTTTCAAGGGCCTCCTCGAGCAATATTTTGATAGGATATCCTGCTTCATCGTCTTTGTTTTCATCCCCCATGGGTTTCCATCGAGGTTTGCAAGGATGATCTTGCAAAGGTTCAACCAGATCGAGTCATAACTCCTTATACCCCGACCTCGTTGGGGACATGCAAATAAGGATCAAGAAAGATCCAACCATTTTGATACCACTAATTTGAGTTTTATGCAGGAATGTAACAGAATACACGTATAACCATAAATGCAAAGATGTAGTGGAAATAACACATCATTTCTGTTACACCAAATTTTGGTCATCTAACCATTTACAATTATATGGATCAGAATACACCATGTAAGACCAATTGTACCATAGTAAAATTGATTTCACTAAAAGAAATAATTTAATAAATCATAGTTTATTAAGTTATTTCTGGTCCAAATAGAAAACCCCATGAAGAATAATTAAATAAATCCTTATTTATTTGATTTTCCTCTAGGAATAATTAATGAAATATCTGTTGAATAATATTCCTGGTCGTATTTATCCCAATTAAAGAGAAATAATTATATAAATCATTATTTATCTTATTATTCTCTACGAATAATTAATTAAATCATTATTTAATCAATATTCCTTGTTGAATTTGACTAAATCATTTAGGAATAATAAAATAAATTATTATTTCTTAAATTATTCCTTGATACCATCATTAAAATGATAAATAAATATTTTATTTGTTTATTATTTCTAAATAAATGGATTTAACCAATTTAAATTCGTTTTCCCTCCAACAAAATATAATAAAATATATCAAGCAGTTAGATCTAGATCTTCATTAATACTATTTTATTATGCACCATTATCAAGGATAACTCAATATGTTGTTATAAATAGGAGGGTTTTCCATTAAATTCTTACATTTTATCCTTTTATCATGGTAGGACTTTGATCCTCTTATCATTTTCATTTTTTGATTAATTTTATTTTCTTTTTTCTTATTCAGTCCCCTTTGAGTTCTACACTCTTGGGTTCTCTACACCATTGAGAGAGAAACTCTAAAGCTAAAGCGTTTGAGGAAAGCCAGGAACCCATCCCATTGAGGGGGACTAGTAAAATCATTCTTATTTCCCTTCCCAGGTGTCAATATAATACAAAAAATTCTTTATAATTCTTGTCTTGTCCATTGGATATTTTGAAGAAACTCTTATTTCATTTTATTGTTTAGCTGCTTTATTTGCATAGATCTGGGTCTGTTTTGCATTTTTTTCGATCTTATATTGCATATGTAAAGAATTTAGATGACCATATTTTTTTTTAGCGTTGTTTTTCATATGGATCTAAAGTGATCTCTTTTCATACACTTGCGTTAAGAATTCATTCTAACAATTGGTGACTCCACAAGGTTTAATTCAGATTCCTGTGTGACCATCTGCTTCAGTACCTAGGGTTTTTCTTCAGCTATTTTTTAGTCTCTTAATGTTTTTTTTTTACCTTTTATGCCCTAATCTATTAAAAAATCTAACTTTTTCATGTTTCTGGTTGTTTTCCGCAGGTAACAGGTATCAGCCACGCCACAGATGACAAATTTTTCCACAACCTATCGCCAGATACTCCTGAAAGTGAAACTCACACTTTTTAGCTCAAAATATGTGAGTTCTAGCTTAGATAGAAACTGTTGAGCCAAAAACTGTGAGTCCGGTAGCCTACAAGTCAGTACCTACGAGCTGCAACTTTTTGCGGGGCTTTTTCTATAATTTTTAGGGTTTTCTGCAAGCACTGTTCAAGGTTGTTTGACCTCTGTCTCTTCCCATATCAGGCTTGGATATGCTTATTTTTTCTCTTTGAAGTGGGAACAAGCCCCTCAGGGCTTTAGTATGCTTTCACCTTTTTAGGAAGGGTTTAGCTGAGTAGGTAGTCTGAGATTTTGTACCGCTTTCAACCATTATTTAGGGCTTGATTTCTCTTTCTTTTAGATCCATTTAGATTGGTTATTATCTAATCCAAAACTTCCTCTTGAGTCGTGTTTAACCTCTCCCTTACGTTCCCTCTTATTTCCCTTAGGGTTTTAACCTGTCGCATCCCATTTTGCAGAAATTTTCCCTTTGTTTTCTTGTTGTTTTCTGCACCTATTTTCAGCAGATCTCAGTCATTAGATCCCTGTCCCTTAGACCTTATATATTTTGGCCGTCTTGTGTGTTTTTAGTCAATTTATTTCTCCTCTTAGAATATTTTTTTGGGAGCCCTTATTTTTCGGTTCAATTTATGCATCTTTAGCTGTTTATTTTACTGTCATTTCAGTTATATATATAGTTATACAACATTTTTTTTCTTTATACACAAATGTCTCGGCTTAACTAAAATTAACACACTCATTGCACATACACACACCTAAAGCGAAGAGCTCTTGGTTTACACTTCCAAGCCAAGACATAAACATCGTAATTAATTTATCAGCCCCTCCGCACCTTTGTTTACATCTCTTCATTGTTGGGTTACTTGTTGTTGGACTGTATTAATCATTTTTAAATGACTAAGATGTTACACATATATTATCAATCTAGGGACGTGTTTTATTTCAATGATAGTCGCACTGTCTATGCCGATACATCAAACCAAAAGAAAATCAAATTATAGAGAAATCGTTGCTAAATAAAATGTTGAAATAAATCACTCATGCAGAAATAAATATAATCTACAGGAATTTAATCAAGCCTCAATTATCTGTACCTAGCGCGCCACACAAAAATTAAACCAGCTGGTATTTTTAATTACATCTATGTAATGGCATAATAATATTCAAATTGAAGGAGATCTAATCACAGTTAGAATATAAACAACAACTCTTCCACAAATATGTAAAGCGAAGAAGAAATATGTACAACTAGCTTAACTGTTGCATACCTTGCTAAAGTGAAGGGCCCTTCCTCCCTAGTAGGGCGTAGGAAGAGATAGAAACTAAATGGAAATTAAACTAGACCATGGATGTAACAACAACACGATCATTTTGTATTATGATGATTGAAAGTTACAAAGTCAAGATGATGATCTCCTCCCCTCTCTCTGTGATTTGTGTCCTTTAAATATACAAGATACAAGAGGGAAATTTCCAACCAACTAATTACAAAATATAAGAGATCTTTCCACCATGATTCAATTGTAACAAGTCCAATCTGATTATTGCAATTGAGGAAATTTGGAAAACGGCCACAACAGAAAATTTCTGAATATTTCCTTTGAATAACCTTGGTTTTCTCTCAATGAAGATCGAATTTTGGAAAAATTCTCATTGAAAAAATAATTTGGTTCGTTCTACACAAAACCCATGCCTCATATTTTCAATATTTTTCTTCATTTTCAAGAAATTTCCAATGCAAAATTGTTGCTTGTTATTCCATTGAATTTCTGAGATGGAATATTTAATTATGAACTTGAAGATCGCATTTGAAATCTAAAAGAGATCTTGGAGGCTAAGATCATGAGTTATAACAAATTCATTAATAAACCATCATTTATAAAATAATTCATAATAATATTCAATTTCTTAAAAATAAAGGAGAATAAATATTACTTATCCATATCAGCATAAATAATTATGAAATTGGATGAAATGATAAATTATAATAACTAATGTGATAAAAGAATGATAGGAATGGATGAAATATACGTTAAGAAATGGTAATAAGAATGAAAATTTAGTGGCCCAACACTTGTGTCTTGCGATCATGGCACCCCCAAGGAATTTATCCAGGAGACTCCTTGGATTCATCCTCAGTTTCCATTAGGAAGACTTACTCCACCTTGTAGATGCCAATTTAGTCCTCCGTCAAGTCCCTATACTAAATCTGATTCTTGTCCATCAGGCACTCACTCTAATTCCAAACCTGGTTCTCCTCTACCCCATTCTCCCACCATGTTAGGTGCCAACGTAGGTACTGGTCCTTAAGCTAGGGGTAGCCATGATCCTAACTCTAGAGATGCTAGTAGTAGAACCAATACTAGAACCATCCCAGATATTTTGTTGCTACCTTTTATGGCAGGTGTGAACCTCCCCAATTTCAGCCAGTTAATTAACAACACTATACACCATAATCTAGGTTGGCCTATTATGCCAACTAAGCTTCCTTTTGACATCCACAAGTTCAAAGGAAATGCTGGAGAGGACCCTACTAATCACGTCCGCTCCTTCCACATGTGGTGTTCATCCAATTATATCACTGATGAGTCTATCCATCTTCAGTTATTCTAGCATACACTCACTAGAGACGCTGCAAAGTGGTATGTGGACTAGGCCTCTGTCTCACATTCCACTTTTGAGACTCTTTCTAAGGAATTTCTTTCCTACTTCCAGTTACCTCTTCGATATGATACCAGTACCGAGTTGTTGAATGAATTTCGTCAAACTTCTGCCACCTGCCTTTCTGACCATGTCCAAGAATGGCGTAGAAGGAGGAGCTTATGTCAAGCTCCCACATTCAACGACCGTGTCTATATGGGTTGGTTTATCACAACGATTTTTCCTTCTATTAGTAAATATGTCACATCTCACTTTCGTCATAAAGAGAAAGAAGCTCTCTAAATCACGTTGAAATATGACTTAATCTATGCCAAATCTGGTTATGTTTATACCATCTTACCAGATCTTCCTAGACTTGGTGGTACCAACGCACCAGAGGCATCTCACGCCGCCAATGGTATTGTTGGATATCTTTCACATCCATATACTCATCCTCCCATGGGTTATGGTTTCCCTCAGGGAGGGGCCATCTCCTCTAGTGCCTATCCCCCTCCCAGCAACATGTATCCAAGACAAAGGACATTTTCTCCATTGCATCAAGTGATGCAAGGGCCTGAAGTCGCTCAAACTGTTTACCCCAATGTTTCTCAATCTCATTTTTATCCTTATCAACATCATGATGCTCAAGCCCCTCCGGACCCCAACCTCCTATGCCTTCTTAACCTGCACCGCAGCAACCGTCTCCTCCTCAAAATCAAGTGTATGCGTAGCAGAGCATGATTGATCCTTAAATTCCCAAGAAAAATAGGAAAGAAACCCATAATCAACCAACGCAAGGTAATCAAGGGTGCCAAGGGCACCTACCAAATACTAACAACCAATAGCATGGAAATCAACCCAAGCAGGACAAGCCTCTTCGTAGGAACATGCCTTCTTCCTATTGTGATGTCCATGGCCACTATACTCACGATTGTCCCCTTTTACCCCAAATTTGTGAGTTGCGGGAAGCACAAGCATAATTTAGAGGACAACAAGCCATGGTTTCAACTCATCCAAATATTCTGTCTGTTCAACCGGTTGTTTTTACTGATCCTTTCCCTCAGCAAGGATATGTGGCTACAAAAACCACTCAAGGTCAAGCTACCCCTCAAGATTTACAATCTGGTACCTTCGATTACCATATTATCATGATGAATTGTGAAATGGTTAATACCGCTGATGTCAACCTTCAAACTCGGTCGCGCCAATATGGAAAGCCTCCTGCTTCATCTCCAATTGAGTCTCAAACCAAAGTTTCCATAGAGTCTAGTTTGACACCAAATTCCCCTTTACAGATCCCTTAACCGCGGGCAGAGGTACTTCCAAAGATCCCCAAAGGGCCATTACGCTGAACTGTTTCTTCCACCAAAGCCACCCATAATTACATCATAATAGATGAATTAGCACAATCTCATGTTGCTATGTAAATGCTGGAATTCCTCCAATAATTCCCTTCACAACGTAAATATCTACTATCTACTCTGGGCATTATGGATCCTTCAGATGATTGTTTTCTCGAATCTGACGTTGAAAAGTAAGAACATCCCCCTTGACCTTCATTCTTCACCTTCTAAATACCAGTCAAGATTCGTAATGCCCATGTCTTATGATGTATCATTGACGAGGGTGCATCCACCTGTATGATGTCTTCCTTTGTTTGGTTTAAACTTGGATTACCTGAGTTAGCCCCATCCAGTATCACTTTGTGTGCTTGGGATGGTCACTCTTCTCAGCCCCTTGGCATGTACCACAATTTTCATATCACTCTTGTGGGAAAGACTGTTTGTATTAACATTAAAGTCATTGATGCCCCCTTGGATTACAAAATCCTTTTGGGTTGTAGCTACACCTATTCAATGTCTCTTGTCGCATCTGTGGTTCATGGTAAGATGTAATTTATCCATAATGGAAATATCATTACCATTTATTAGTTGACATACTACGAACCAAAGTCTCAGATCTCCCCCAGGTCTATCATATCTTTGATGGATGATAAACAATCAGTCACTCCTCTTACTAGTGTTTCACCTGGAGTCTATAAAAATTCCACCTTAACTGGTCCATTCCTTGGTCCCCCCCTCTTGTCAAAGATCCAATCTTGTTCAATGTTTGCATGATGCAATCGCCTCGGACTAGCAATAAGAAGTCTGGTTCAACCACCTAGCAGGCTACACCTCCATAACCTGTTGGTGGTCACTTGAAAGAGCCTGTAGGACATTCCTTTCAAGGACCTTTCCCTTCTACTGGTGTCTCTTCCAATAATTTTCAATGAGGAACGGTTCCCCGTAGCCTTACCGAGTTGGGAGCCATTCCACCGGGCCATTACCCCTTCGGTCAGATACCATTTCTTGCTCCCCCCTTCGGAGACTTTTTGGTTCATGTTATGGTTACATTGAGCCTTCCTAATTTGACCCCGGGGATCCTAGTGTGGTACATCTATCCCCCAGCTAAAACCCCACCTGGTAAGCTCAAACCTTATACCACTTTGACCTTGGTCCAACTAGTCGCCAATACTCCAACCTTTTCTTCAGTGCCTCATCCACCTCAACAAGAAGCTACTCCTTCTGCGTAAGAATCGAGTCAAGGGAAAACACGAGAAAGACAGAACCTAAGGATAAGGCTACCCAAAAAAATCCTTCTTGTCCTAAACCTCCAAAGAATTCACCTCTGTGTGCTTTATGTGATGCTATTGGGCATGCCACCCATAAATGCCCTAAACTTCCTCTTCTCAAACCTGTAGTCAACGAGATGTTTCTTGAATCTGATATCCTAGAGGTCCATGTTACCTTACCTGATTCAGCTAAGAAACTAAAAATGTTGTGTAAAATTCACCCTTATGCTTTGTGTGATCTTTATGGCCACTATTATCACCTCTATCCTCGTCTCAATGATTTTCGCGAAACCCTTGAGAGCATCCATAGAATTGAGGCTGAACATAGCGAACCTGCTACTCCTCAACTTGTGTGTTTGGCTCAAATTGAATTAGAGGACATTGTCGTACCTCCACCTGATTTCAAGATGAGGGAACCTTCATCCAATATCCTCTATCTGTCATCATCCATGAGATCCTTGGCAAAAAAACCAACCGTCAAATTCCCTTCAGTTTTGACTGAATCTCCTCATTGATCACCATGGGCTCAAGATGAGTATATTTTTCATCTACTAGCTCTTCATCTACCCTCTGTAGCGATGTGTATGTGAACCATATCTCTCATGATGATGTGTCAGGTAGCACTACCGCATCATGTGGTATTTTGTCTCCTAGTCCCCCCATCTTTCACTTTGATGAAGACATTATATACGCTAGTACATTTGGTCAAAATTCTGACACTTTAGTTCCGACACTTCTGACGTATTGTCATGAATTTCCCCAGTTTTTCTCAATTTTTTAAATCCCGCCAACAACCGTCGCTATAACAAAATATAGAGAGATTGTCAGTATTGTGAAGTTTAGGAATGTCATCGGTACACCGATGGTTTGGGACACAAAGTCGAAAATGTGACGTTTGTAAGACATGAGTCCATATTGCAACGGTTTGGGGATAAACGTCGAAATAGCGACGTTTAGAGAATATTTTCGGTAGTGTGACGAAATTGGGGAAAAACGTTGGTATTGAGATCGTTTGCGGACAACCGTCGATATTGCGATCGTTTGGGGATAAATGTCACAATAGCGATGTGTAGAAACACTTGTCGGTAGTGCGACATAAATGGGGACAACCATCGATATTGTGACGGTTGGGACGTGTTTACCAAAACACAGTTTATTGAAAATAATATAAATTTTCACTAAATCAAATTTTGTGTAAAATAATATAAATTTTGGAAAAATAAATTAATGGTTTAAATTTTTTGAAATGAAAATAAAAAATAATTTTTTAATATATATATAATTAAAAAGAAAAGGTATTTGTCAAAACAAATATATTTTATTTTAACTATTTCCAAAGTTACAATTTAAATTACTAAAATTTTTTTTACTAAATATTAGTAAATTTGATTAAGAAGCTTATAATAAATATTAGAAGATGAGAGTTGACTTGATCAACGAAAAAAATGGAGCGAAGCAGAGCTTTTTTTCGTGGAAACCCTAGGGCACAGGGCTCGGCTGCTCTGTCTACTGTGGCAGCGGACCATGATTCTGAGGCGCCGCACTGATCCTCTGTGCCTATTTACCTTTGTTCGGAGGCGACTCGCTCATTCCCCTTCATCTGCACTGATCACAGGACATGATTTGGCGCAGATTACATACTTTTTAGCGGATTTCGGGACACAGAGCGGCATCCACTTCGTAGAGGAATATCTGTTTTAAGTTTTCACAGCACTGGATTGGTTCTGGTGGTATTATTCCAACGGCAACAGATCTCCGAACCTGCAGGCTATGGGTATCTTACCTCTCTCATCCGTAGTTATTATCGTGCTATTTGCTGGGGGTCTCGGCTATTCGCCCCTGTACACTTCCCTTCTGCGCCGGATGGGCCATGGATCTATGGATGCCGTTGCGTCATTGACTTTGGTCGCCGGGCGGGCTCTATGCAGGCTTTATGGCATCCCTCGGACCATCCTTGCCAAGCATTGGCTCACGACCTGCACGATGTGCCTATTGTCAACAAATGCAGCCCGCTCATCAGTAACACCGACCATAAGGTAGGCTCGAAATCTTTCCAAGTTTTCATTAAGCCTCCTGTAGGCAACAGCTTTATTTTATGGATTCGACCAATAGATTATATACCACAACTGAAGGATGAAATCTGGTCTGTGGCGGGTTACCCAGTTCATTCCCAGTTACTGATATTTGGGGTAAAGGCCTTAGCTGACCAATGCACTCTTAATGACTATGCCATTGGCCCTGGCTCTTCCATCTGCCTCAATCTTAGACTGAGGGGTGGAATGATGGGTCAAAACAGGGCACAAGGACCCTCCATGGGAGCAGGAACATCCAGAACAGTTCCCACTAAAGGCTCATACCATAATGTATTACAAGGGGACAAAAACTGTTCCACAGTACCTGCTGCCCCTGCTGAAAGTTCCCCCAAGCCATACATTGTAGAACTACAGGACAGCGTGCCTGAAATAAATATAGACAGCCTAGACATTGATGTGAATAGAACTGCCTATGAATCCCAAGCCATTATATGCAGATTCAACTGTTTCTGGCCCAAACCAATGGAGCTGTTCCATTGGATTTTTACAAACTGGACCATGGAATGTGAAATACACCTATGTTCTAAAGGTTTCTTCATTGTAAAATTTTCATCTACAGAGGCCAGAGATGACATTATCAGTCAGGGACCATGGTTTTGGGGCTCTACGGGACTATTCATTACACCATGGTTCCCAGATTTTGACGCCAACACCATGGAAGTGACCAAAATGCCGGTCTGGGTAAGGCTCTACAATCTCCCGCTACATTTTTGGAATGAAAATGTACTTGGCTGCATTGGAAACACCCTTGGTAGATACATTAAAACAGACACTCAACGCCTGGAGGAGCGCATATTCACCTTTGCACGAATCTGTGTGGAGGTTGACTTGAGCAAGGGACTCCCAGAGTCCATTATGCTGAACAACAAACAACAGAGATGGACACAGCATTTAGATTATGAGAACACAACTTTTAGATGTCGGATTTGTAGGTGTACAGGACACCTACAAAACTCATGCCCGACAGCCAAAAGGGATAACAGGAAAAAGAAGAAAACAGGTAAAGCGGAAAAAGGTTGGCAATTTCCCTCAGAAGAGCCAGAACTACATGAAGAAGAGGTGGAACCAACACCACAAGAGAATCAACAAACAGATACTTCCTTGGGCACACAAGAACAGGAAATGCAAGATCCTCTTGACACCACCACAAAGACTCAGCAGGAAATGGTACCTGGAACACTAGACAGTGGGGGATATAAACGTACACATACAACAGACACATCAGACTCTGATAAGGATAATGGAGCACCAATGGAAGAAAATCAGCTCGTCCTTATCGAGACCGGGCCAACACTTGGTGCTTGGCGTAAGGTTGAAAAGAACAAGGGGAGAAAATCCTAATTGTATCTCATTTGCTTATTATTTCTGCGGCTTTCTGAATGTCTTTGGACATATATCAGCTCATACAACATGTAATTTTGTTTACTCATAAATAAAATTATGAATTTTTTCTTTGTGAAAAAAAATAAATATTAGAAAAACATTTGGAAAATATTATATTATAAATCTGAGTTGGATGTTGGAAAGATTCCCTAACAACCAAACATGTTGGACAACTTTCTATTTTTAAAGTTGTGGTGATTTTTTATATAGAGATTTGTGAATAGACTTTAGATCATTTGAAATCATTTTCAAATGTATATAAAAAAAGAGAAGTATAAAAACCAAACATCTCGGACAACTTTCTATTTTAAAAGTTGTGGTGATTTTTTATATAGACATTTGAGAATGGACTATAAATCATTTAAGATAATTTTCACATGTATATAGGAAAAGAGAAGTATAAACTCCTAATATCACTTGCACAAAATAATTTTATATTAAAGATTATATATTTGTATTAAAACAGAATATTAAATATAATATTTCAACCATTTTACTAATGTTTACCTAAATTTAATTTCAAATTTGTTAATTAAACTTATACATACTATATACTATATACAAGTACATAGCATGCAATATAAATCTAAAATAAAATTTAATATTTTTTCTATTATATATATATATATATATATATATATATATATATATATTATCACACCATTTTTAAATAGATACCAATCAAGATTTATCTCTTTAAATGATATTGTTGGTAAAATATGAAAGTATAGAATTTTTTTCCATTAAATATGTTTTGATATAAACACACAATTAAACTTTTCACCAAAGTTCAATAATGGCATACAGATTGCACATGTGATAATCCAACATCCACATGTACAAGGATGAAATAATATCCTGAAACCAATGCAAATAGATGAAACATTGTCACGGAAACTATAGCAATAGATTAATTAATATACGGAAAATTATCAAAACACATCATTAAACTTTTAGAAATAGATGAATTAATATGTGGAAAATTATTAAAACACACCATTAAAATTTTGACCAAAGTTCAATAATGACGTATAGCAAAATTTTGACCAAAGTTCAATAATGGCATATAGATTGTACATGTGATAAACCAAAATCCACATGTACAAATATGAACTAATATGACGAAACCAATGCAAATATATGAAACATTGTCATGGAAACTATAGTAATAGATGACCTAATATCTGGAAAATTATAGAAACTTTGGTCCACATTTACTTTTTTGTAAATCATTGAAAGAAAAAAATAAATCGTTAAAGGGTAAACTTTCTTATTCCATTATGATTTTCAATTTTTTTTTTTTTTTTGTATTTTCTTAAAGTCTTTGAAAGGAAAAATGAAATTAGAAAATGGTAAACTTTCTTATTCCAATACCATTTTTTATTTTCTTTTCTATTTTTTTAATTTCCCTTTCCCAATTTCTAAGTTTTTTAATTATTTGGAAGCAAAAATGAAATTAGAAAATGGTAAAATTTCTTATTCCATTATGATTTTTCATTTTCTTTTCTATTTTTTTACTTTTCCTTTCTCATTTTCTAAGATTTTTTTAAAGAAAAACTGAAATTAAAAAATGGTAAATTTTCTTATTCCATTATAATTTCCATTTTATTTTGTATTTTCTTACCTTTTATGTGTAAATATTTCCATTAATATCATCTATTATTGAATATTTCTAACCCTCTCATCAATATTATGCATTCCAATACTTTCATGTGCTTTAATTACCATGACCATGCAAAGTTATTTAAGATCAACACCCCTTTTAGCTATAAGAGCATATCATTCGTTACAGGTTGCAATATGTGTTGTAAACTTTGTGATTCAACTTCTCAGCAAAGGTCTCTTGAACTCAAGGACTTGGCCTTCTAGCCATTCTCTTCCTTCAATAGCTCTCCCTCTCTAGCCTTCTACTCGAACTTTCTATTACCCTCTCCTATGTTCATGAATGTCATCCCTTTATCCTTTTTTCAAGCTTCAAAGAATAGAAGTGGAGATGGTGGTCTTCAAATAAAACATTAGTGGAAAAAAAATTGAAGAGGGTGAAAGGGGCGAAGGTAAAGTTTATTTCCCTTGCAAAAAATGTTGTATGAGAAATAATGTTAGAGTTTTAATAGCAACAACAATAATGCATTGTAGGAAATATGGCACATTGATGGTGGATCGAATGACTATCGTCTCGTGGTAATTAATTATCTATCCTCATTATCTATCTTCATTTCGATTATATCGTAAAATTATATATTATTTTAATATTTTTTATATACGCACAAATGTTTAATGATTGTTTGTAATTTTCATAAAGGCATAATTGCCGCCCAACATTTTGCAGAACTAGCTTCCATAGCTAAATAGTAGTAGATTAGATGATGTTGCACCAGTACAAGAGAATATTGTAGAAAATATTAGTACTGGAAATGATGTCGTACAAGGTGAAGAACATGAAGCGAATGATGAAGATGATTTTAATGATCCCATGGAGGTAGATGATGGAAATAATGATACAGTTCACATTAATGATGGGACAAATAAAATGCTCCAAGACTTGTATGGTGTGTTAGATAATGATGGTAGAGATAGTGACGATATTTATGATGTAGCTTTGATTGAAACGTCAATTGAATGAATTTTTGAACACTCAAATGCAACTCTTCTCTCTACTACATTGTTGCTGGTGAACTTAACGGTTATGAATCATTTGTCGAAAAAATGTATGACACATATCCTAAGGTATGAAATATGTATATATGATCACATATATGTAAATGTTGACTATTTTCCCTTTCTTTAGTTGTAATAAATATGTAAAATAATAATTCAATATTTATATATGATTAATAATCTTTACATTAACTAGTTTTTGTTTATGTTTTAGATTGTTGGGTGAATTTTTGTTACCATTGCCAAATTCATTACCTCGAACATATCGAGATCTACGTGCTATTATGAAATAATTTGGAAGGGAATATAGCACTATAGATGCATGTCCTAAAGATGATATTATATACTATGGAGAACATGCATCGAAAACAGAATGTCTGAAATGTGGTACCAATAGATATTGAACAGATCAACTAACAAAAAAGGTGCCTCAAAAGGTTCTTCGTCATATTCCCATAATTCCATGTTTGCAATGAATGTTAAGGTGTAAGAGCATAACATAGTTTATGGATTACCATTAAAATAATAGAAGTGGAGATCGTGTTCTTCGAATGCCTGTATATGGTTCTGAATTTAGGGAAATCGAGGAAAACTATGTAGATTTTAAAAATGAACCTCGTAATGTCAGGCTTTCATTGCCAGCTGATGGTGTTAATCCATTTGGAGATCTTATATCTACTTACTCAGTGTGGCCTATTTTTGTTATCAACAATAACATTCCTCCTTGGATGTGAATAAAGAGGGAGCACATAATGTTGACTATGATTATTCCAGGTATTTGATACATTATTTTTTGAATGTAACATTTTCATTTCTCTCGTTGTTTGCGTAATAAATTTTATTTCTTTACTTACTTATATATACATATATCATGGTAGTAATTATGTACCATAATTTTGAACAATTAGGTAAGTACCAGGTCAAATATAAGAATGTATATAATGAGCCTCTTATCAATGAGCTAATAAAGTTATGGCATGGCATCACTATGTATGACATCACTAAACCAATTAAGCAGAAGAGATTTCAATGTCGTGGAATGCTTGTGTAGAAAATTCATGATGCCCGAGGACAAACACATTTTTGTGGTATGTAATATTTCGTTGCACTTTAATATAATATATAATTATCTAAATTAGATATACCATATTGCATGTTTTAAAAATGATCTCATGGTATAATTGTTATTGATACATCAATTGCAGGTATTCAAACAAAGGGTAGATTTGCATGTCCAATTTGTGGCCCTAAGATGAAGTATCGTCATTCGCTAGACTTAGGAAACTTGGTGTTTGAAGAGTTTAGGCACTTCCTCTCTAGGAACCATAAGTATCATACTACTGAAAAACATATTTTCAATGATAAAGAAGAAACTAGATTAAAACCACAAATAATGAAACCTTAGTTGTGGAAGTTGGAATATAACAGAATTAATAATCGTCAAGCAGCAGGTACGTAATTTGTCTATATATATATATATATATAAATTGTTGATGTAATGTTCAGAATTTTTGTTTTAATTAATGAATTTATTTTATTGTATTTGATAATTATTGTTTTGATTTATTTTATTCTTTGATATCAAGGTCGTCATTGTGAAGGTACTAATATTGTACTGCCACCTAGAATGAAATGTTATCCTTCTCAATTGGCGAGGTTTCACTACTATGAGGACCTAAAAATAGCTCATTAGTTTGATACAATGCATATCGGGAAGAATGTGATAGAAACATTATGACCAATCATAGGTGGTGCACATGATAGAGATAAAATTGACAAAATTTGTGCTGACATTGAATAATCGAATCATGCAATGAAAAGCATGATCGCCAGAACAAATAATAATGAAGGTCGAAATTATAATAATAATCCATGGTTATTAACAGAACAACAAAGCAATGATGTAAAAGAGGTCGTTAGAAGAATTAAATTTCCAACAAGTTTTGATTCAAACATAAATAATTTCTTAATGAAGAAAGGTGACTTCAGTGGGGTGAAAACACATGATTGGCATACCTTTGTTAAGGTAATTTTTTTGGTATACATTTTTATATATTATTGCTTGAATACATCTTTTAAATTTTCCTTTTTTCTGTTTAATTTGGAAACCAATAACGATTCATTTTTTATTGCTATAGTATGCTCTACCTGTATCTCTCCCAAAAAACTTTGATAACAATGTCAAACAAGTTATATATGGTCTTAGTAAATACATGAGGTAAGTAGTTTTGATTTATACGCAAAATCTCGCTACAATTTCTTTTTGTACTTAATGACATGATGTGTTAATTTACCTATAATGTAATATATATTATGTTTCATTCAAAATAACCTTGCGTAGTGATTTACAAATGGTTTTCATTGAAATAAATCCATCAATATGAAATACAGTATTGGAAGAGAGAAATTCCTTAGCTAATGTGTGAAATGCAAAAGTATCTACCTCCAACATTTTTCAATGCACAAGAACACTACTTGATACACCAAGTTGAGGAGATTGAAATGTGTGGATCAATACACACAAGGTCAATGTGGATGGTGGAGAGGCACCTAAATCGTTGAGGGCTTTGGTTAGACAAAGAGCACAACCTGAGGGTTCTATGGTGGAGGGATATGTGGTATATGAATCCATGGTGTATATTAGTCATTATCTTCCTATATTAATTGTGCCAACTATGAATGTTGTGGATTGCATTTGGGATGTGAACTCCATCAAAAAATTTGAAGTGGACCACTTGTTGGGAAAAGGTAGAATGAAGAAAGTGAGATGTAAAATATTTATTATATATAATACATATAATGTTTCATTTTTTTACATCATGTATATGATCATATTAATTTAAGTCTTATTCTTTCATATTTTATTAATTAATATA
Organism: Pinus albicaulis; assembly: GCA_034641835.2. NCBI lineage: Eukaryota > Viridiplantae > Streptophyta > Pinopsida > Pinales > Pinaceae > Pinus > Pinus albicaulis. The sequence goes on along the minus strand of CM076572.1, from coordinate 1,070,313,312 downwards.
ATTTAACATGGTTATAAGTTATATTTAATATTGGTGAATTATTGTTTTTTATTCAAGTGCTCAAGAATATGAGGCACTACTTTTATACATTGCAAACAATCTTGAGTGGATGAGTGAACGCATTGAAAGATGTAAAGAATGTAATGAAGATAGGTTTTCATGGAAACTACTATCTGAATTGGTTAGCAAAGCTTATCGTAGTGGAGATGGAAATGTTATGGACAGGGAAATTGATTTAGCATATGGTTTGAAAGATAGAAAGGTAAGCAATTAATTCACCTATTTTATTTATTACTTATTTTATATTATATTTATAATGTGACAACAAGTTTTATTTTTTTATATAATTTTGAAAATGTGTAAATTATATGATTAATTATTAATGGAGAATTAATGCATCTTTTTCATGTTTGGCATATTGCAGTTGAAACACCACAAGGCTATGTGGTGTAATGGTCGTAAATTTCGCATTAAATAGTTGGATGATAATAGGAAAAATTCTGCTAGTGGGATAACTGCAATATTCCAGGTCACTAATTTTTCCTCCATGAGTGCGAGACATCCTCGAGAATCTAAAAATAGATATTATGGTTTTTTAGATGATATAGTTGAGTGTGACTTTAATTTCTTCAAATTAGTTTTGTTCAACCTCAAATGGTATAGGCTGTGAATGAATGTATGTGATCATGAAATAACTCTTATTCAACATGAAAATGGATTGCCAATGGTTAAAAAATCGCAGTTTGAAGCAGGAAAAGATCGCTATGTTTTTCCAAGCCAATGTGAACAAGTCTTTTACTCAAAGGTTCTAGGTGAGAACGTATGGTCATTTTATATTAGATATGATCCAATAAGAAGTCTAGTAGATTATACTGTAGAGGAAGAAGATGATGCAATGGTAGATGAGCAAGAAGATGCATTGAAAGATGAAGAAGATATAGAAGATGAACCAGGCGTAGGAGAGAAGGGAACAATTATTGATGATGATGTCGATGAGGATATTATTGAAAATGACATAATTGATTATGATGATTACATGTTCTATCATTTCAATGCCACTTCTGAATCAGATGTTGGTATAAATGTCGATGAGTTCGATGAATATCAATAAGATACAAAAGAAAAATATTGATACAGATGTTATGTTCGAGTATGAGTTGGTATGTTATAACTTTATATTTTAATATGTATGAATTATTGTCTTTAAATAATTTAGTAATTATGTGGGTTTATTTCATGTTTTTTATTATTTAAAACCAATAAATAATGGCCATAATAGTGTACAGACTAAACTAAAATTATGTATTTATACAAACACAAGAAAATTTTGTGTATTACCTTAATTAATTTTTGGTTTGTTCGTATTCTATTTCATAGATTGGGTATTGGGAAATTGAGAGTGATGTGAGGAGAATATTATTGATGATGATGTCGATGAGGATATTATTGAAAATGACATAATTGATGATGATGATGACATGGTTGACCATTTCAACACCGTTTTTGAATCAAATGTTGGTATAGATGTCGATCAGTTGGATGAAGATCAAGAAGATACAGAAGAAGAATATTGATACAGATGTTATGTTCAAGTATGAGATGGTATGTTATAACTTTATATTTTAATCATTATAAAAATATTTTTTACGCACAATGGCTCATTTATTAGGGGCCCGAAAGGATCGGGAAATTGAATAAAATTTACTAGTTTGTCTATTACTTGAGATGTTTGCATTAGAATGTTGCTTTAATAGATGGATATCTAATAGGATTGATAGAATTGGGTTCATCCTCCACACTGAGGATAAATATCCTTGTCTTGTAGTTTATTTTATGTTTCAGCTTATTGTATAATAATAGTGTCTAGTCTTTTTCCTTATGCTTCAAACTTGATAGATAAATAGGATGGGACAATGGGATATATAACTTCGTCAGTGTTCATATAAGGTAGAGGTGTGAAGGTCACCCCTGATAGAGGATATTACAAGTAGAGGAAGGTTCTCAACATGGCATTATAGTGTGATTGCATCCATATAGAATTCAAATAATTATAATTTTTCTTTCCACTGCATTACAAAGTGCTTACATCCATCTAGAATTTGAAAAGTCATAAATCTTTCCTTGTCACTTCTTTCCGCAGTGAGGTGGGACAATATAGAAGTATGAGTTGTTTCTCTTTAGGGATTCTTTTTAGGGTAGAATTGGAAGAATGATAGCTCTTTGAATATTGCTTGCTGCCCCAAATAGATGCAACAACTAAGAAGTATGAAGTGATCCTGTTGAGGGCATGTGGCTAGGTCGATACAAGTACACATTGATTTTTGTGTCTGAATACTTCCCTTATGAGGACAGAAAGGCGTCATTTGTCAATGTTGTAGAAAAGGTGAAAAGGGAGCATCCCAAGTCATGAATGTGTGAATCTATTTCCCTTTTATTAGGGTAGTAGAAAAAATTGGAAAGGCAACTTGCCAATTCATGAATAGGTGAATCTATCTCTTGAGATTGGGCATTAAAATATGGGATGCTCTATCAATGGAATAAGTGGCAAATCTTGTTTAGATGCAGGATGTGGTGATTTATTTCAATCCAAATTCTTTGAGAGCGAACATGAAACCAAGGTCATGTATCTAGTCCTTGTGTATGGAGGTTAGATCATAATGCTATCTTTCAACTCCAGAAAGTGATTAGAGTGGAAGTTATTTTCTAGGTATATTTTCATTGACATACCCCTATGCCTTTCTTTATCTGTGTATGGTTTCCTACACTATTTCAGAAATTTGGCTTCCATGTACATCTATCCTTGATGTTTTGATATGAGAAGGTTCAATAGAGGCCAATTTCTGGTAGTAATGGCTTTCAATATGATTCCATAAACAGAGTTTCACAACTAGATTGGTCAACGAGATAAAAAGTTACTAAAATGATCTTTTTTATAATGAGAATGAGGAGAGTAGCCTTTAAAGATCTTACCAAACTACCTTCATTTTTTTATCTCATCAAAAATATTTTTTATGTTGCCATATTTTTTGGAAGAGAACCACTGGAAAACCTTCTTGTTTTTGTGTGTTGTTCCTTTTATGGAGAATGCAACTTCATTTATATCTTCTCATGAGGCTAAATTTCCAAGGCCTCTCCTAATCTCTTTTGAATGCCTATTTCCTTTTTTTCTTGCATCTCTATATCACGATTTTAGATGTCTTACTGCGACAAACAACTAGATTGTTGTTAGAAAATGTAGCCTCATAGTATACAAGCTGGTTTATACCCCCAGCGTAATTATCATTGTATCATTCACATGTTACCCAAGGACCCTCTAAATTTATCCCAAATTTCCAACGGTGTCTAAGATTTTTGATAATGGTTTTGAAGCAAATCTCAAGCCTTAACCAAACTGATCTAGAAATTCAAAGATGGGAATTTGAGGGAAAAAAGAAATCTGAAATCTTAATTATCAAAATGCAGTCCCAAATTTTTTCGGACATTCTAATTATAGTAACTTATATTTTTTTTTGAGCTAAGTGTCCATGCTATGAGGGACATACCTATTCCATCAAAACCAATCAGGAGTTTCACCTGGCCTCATCTACACCCACTCAAGAGGTTTTGAATGTGGATCTCTATGTTAATACAAGCCTAATCACCTCACTCTTAGCTGCTACGCACCACATCCATGGGTTGTAGCCTCTATTTTTCCTGTTATACCCATCAAAACCCATTCTAAATTCCTTCAAATGGTTCAATGTTGGTTATAGATGGCTCCATGGCACTCCCAAGACACCCAAGCACTTGAAGAAAATATCCTAATATAAAGAACTTTAAGAAAATAAGAACTGTTAGTTGACTGAATCTTTGTCCAACTAAAAATCACCTTAAGGCCAAAAGATTACAACTATCCCATTAAATCACTTGAAATTATCTTTAAAACCCCGAAAATATTCTTGCAAATGGCCTTGAAAAAATTCTAACAAATGACTTTGTGTTCAAGTCAAGGGGTTTCAAAGGAAACTTAGACAAGGTGAAAAACTACCTCTTATCCCCAAAATCACCATCAACATCAAATTGGGATTCCGAGGCTATATGCTAATTGGTAATATTACATTCCCCTTGACCATGGTGTTGTACAACACCATCAAGCATGAGGATCATATCCAAAAAAGGAATGAAGGTGTGTGTAACCACAATCTAGTGAAAAATCCATATATATCATACTGCAACCAATCCATTGTATCAAAAATCACCAGTGAAATCTCATGCCATATGTGGTGACTGGTGATAATAGATCCTACTAGTATCATAGTGTTTTATATGTGAAATCCACCTATTTCCACAGTATGAGAGGAACACTCTTAACAACTTTGTGCCATTTTGCTACTTTATCAATAAATTTTTGAATAAAAACATTTCATTAAAATAATTTAGTTTCCCTAGCTAATGATATGATTTCTTGATATTATCCATATTTCTATGGCTTGTGTTAATCAAGAATTTTTGACATGAATAACAACTTATTAAAGTAATTTAGTTTTCCTAAATTGTTGCCGAAACAAAATTCACCCCCACCATGAAACTTGCTTTTCTAAAATTCAAACACAAAGTGTGTACTACTCACCATTACCACCAATTTAGTAGTCCTCGGAATGTCCTCTTGAGGTAGTAAGGCACTACCATATGGGATAAGTGCCAAATGTCACCTTGGTGCAAATCACACTCTTTAAGCTAACTCTTACTAAATGTTATGGAATACTTCCATAATCTACACACAAAAAAATTCACCCAAGCTATAAGTAGACTAGTGCTAAGTATTGATGTCTAAGATGAATATAGGAGTTAATTATTAATTTTAATGATCTAAAGTAATAAAATGCGCTGCAGGAAAATGAAGACCAGATGGCAAAAAATAACTCAAGCCTCTAAACATTTAGATATTATAACACCAAAGAAGAGTGATAGATACCAAGAATTCATTGAATTACCCTTTGATAAGTGGCTGAAAGTAGATGAGTATGTTGATGTCCTGATTTTTAGACTTGTAAAAGTGGTAAAAATGCATAAAAACACCAAGCAAAAGTCCCTTTGTAGGCCACCCACAAGTGTGGAAACACACTAGATCAATAGATCCATGGGTGGCGAATCTTGGGAAATATGTTGGTAACCAAAAAAAGAACCCAACACTTATCTGCAAGTAAAAATGAAGTTTCTAATGATATGGAAACTACTTTCAATGGAAAACGATTGATTGTAGCTAAAAATCCAAAAGAAACCTAAGATAGTATGAAATACTTGTAGCTTCCTAATTATGTAGCCATCGTGTGATATTGTTATGCATTAACTCGTTAGAAGAATTTATGCAAACTGATAATAAATGAAAATAGGCTATCCTAATTGGGCATGATGTCAAGGTCTTGCCATGGTGTATTCATGCTTGGGCATGATGTCAAGTATTAGTCTAAATCTAACATTAAACACAATGTTTTTTTAATGGACATAATATTATAAATAATAGACATGTATTATTTCCATAGGTATCCTTTATAAATATAACTAATATTGTTATTTACCTTAGTAAAGTGTACAAGGTGATGTTATCAAATATTTTTAGTCATGTTTTATTGTTGGGAAGTTTGTCTTGCTACAAAGGAAAGAAAATGGAGACATGTTTTAATGACTGGGTAGTTTTCCTTGCCACAACAACAAAGAAATGGGGTTGTGTTTTAATTATTGTGCAGTGTGTCTTGCTACAGTAGCAAGGAAATGGAGCCATGTTTTAATTACTGGGAAGTATATCTTGCTACTGTAACAAGGAAATGGCCATTGCTAAACTTCACATCTATTGGCTCAACATTATTACCATCACCAAATTATCACCCATTGACGACCAAACTAGTGGATTTATCCAACTTTGGTGTTTCTGTTAACCAACTAAAATTGCTCGTGCATTTTTCCTTTAAAATTTTGCAAAAGACGGTTGATTCATAGATTATTTTACAATGTTATGGTAGCATAAGACTAATTGGTATCATTTGCGTTATTTTCATATATAGCTGGTTTTTATATGAGATATTTCGTTCACTTGAGTGTGTAACCATGCTAAGCACTAGTACAAAGACGTTCCATTCTTGATATGGTAATATTATTGGACATGTTAATTCCTCTGTGACATGGCATTTCCATGGTGCTTTTGATGTTTATTTCACAAGGAAAGCTTCATGGATGGTAGATCATAATAGGAATGAAAATTATGTGTACACTCGGTTATGAGATTAAGATTTTCATGTTATTGGTATTGTTCTATCATAATACCTCTCTTGTATGTACTACAAGAGTAATCACCCTATTTAATGGTTTATAATTGGGTATACACTTGATGACCCTACCCACATTCACTGCGTATTAAATGAATGCAGGTATAGCAACATATGGAAGCCTCCCTTTGAGGAAAAAAATAGGACTTATTTAGAAGTATCAGTATGAAATGATAGTTGTAGGTTTCATTTCCCTCTTTACAATTATCTTGTGTTGACTCCTGTTAGTATGATTCTTTCGTCATAAAATATCACTTTAGCTATGCATATCAAGTAGCCCTAACATCAAATATGGCTGAAAAATATCCTTAATTTTGTTGCATAAAATTAGATCTAAGCATAAAAGATATTAAGCAGATAAGATACAAAATGGCTCCATGCATCCAATGAACGAGACAAGAACAATGTGTAAAAAGAATCTTATATTATATTAAAGAATGGGGCACCTGAGAGGAAAACAAGAAACGTGTTTTCCAGTTCTCCTCAGTGGGATGGGTTCTTGGAAGTCCTCAGTGTTTCAGATCTGAAATTCCTCTCTTTGGTTAATATGGAAAACCCTAACAAACATGGAACTCAATGGGAGTTCAAAATGCAAACAAATGGAAATGGTGACCAAGAGTAGATATAGTGTGATCTAATGCAATGGAGGTGACTAATGAATGGGGGAAAACCTCCTATTTATAACAAAATATTGGGGTGTTCTAGAACTCGGTGCATGAATAAAATATTATTAATCAAATTCTAGAATCACCCTTTAGGAATATTTTATTATATTTGTTGGAGGGAAAAGGGCTTTTGACTTGGGTCAATTCCTTTATTTATAAATAACAAATAAATAAATGATTTATTTATTATTTTAAGGGAGATGAGGGGAATATAATTAAAGAAATAATGGTTTATTTAATTATTTATATGTGATTTAGTCAAATTTAACTAAGAATATTATTTAAATAATGATTTAAATAACTTATTCTTAGGAAATAACTAAATAAATAATGATTTATTTAATTTATTACCTTGTCTTGGGTTAAATATGACCAAGAAACGTAAACAAATGTGGTGAAAGAAATTTTACTTGGGGTAAAATTGGTCTTACATGGTGCACTTGGGTTCATCTAACGAAAATGGGTTAGATGACCAAAAAATGGTGTAACAGATTGCCCCCCAATGTATGAGTGTTAGGAGCAAATCGTATGACCGAAGTACGTTGTAATAACTTAAGAATTAGACAATAAGATAGAAATGAAAGAGAGGAATGTAAGGTAATCTAAAGTGGTGGAGGACTAGACGCAGAGGAGATGAGACTTACAGGTGCAACAAGTCTCAAGTGTATGATGTGGTACCAATGTGAAAGGCGGCAGGGAAGGCATACCTATGCCCACCGAGACAATAGTACAAAGGATAAGGCGCCCGGAAAACCACGAAATGCAATAGTAAAGCCAGTGTTGGCCTAAACATGAGCCAGAAAACAAGAAGGATGGATCCCACATACATGCTATGCCTGGAATAATCGTCAGGACTTATACAATAGTTTTGTAGTACATGAGATATAAAGACACCCAAATGCCCCCTACAAACGGGGAAGGGCTCACGAAATTGGACCGACACGTGCAAATCGAAGAGGTGTTGTAAGCGACTGAGGCCGATATCATGAAAGGAGAGGAGCTGTATTAAGGGCTAGAACGAAGAAGTCATCCGAGTATGTGGGGGGCTACCTGCAGGGCCACCCCCTCATGAGGGTTGAGACATCTCACACACACCCGGGTATCACCAATAGCTATTGTGGCATCACTGAACCATCAAGTGTGTAGATCGTGATAGAGTTGAAAAGAGCTCGAACCAAGGTACACTGCCCCCCTAGACCTGACTTCTCGAGTAAATGGGCTGATGTCGATAGAAGTAGGTCCGCCATCGGTGAGGTAGTAATGGAGTCTCAAGTAAGTCATGGGAGAATATAGTGGAGCAACGCACAAACGTAACTAATAATGATGATGAAATGAGGGATGGTTCCAATGGGGACCATAAAAATCATGAGTACAAATTGGTAACTCATGACGGAAATTATCATGAACGAAGATGATTGTGTGGGCAAAGTAGTGCCCCCCACTGAATTGAGGTGTAAGTGAGAAAATCTGATTTTAAGGGGATGGGAGGGAAGACTTTGTGGACAGCGGGTGTCCTGGTGAAGTAGAAAAATGTGAAAACAAATATATGTTGGCTATCTACAAGAAAATAAAACGTGAATTTCGAGCGGGAAATGCTAAGGGTAATATTTCTTGAGATAGAGTGCATTGCGAGGATTAGGAAGGTGGTGGCCTTCAAAGTTCTCTAAAAGATAGGCCCCCTTCCCAAGGTCTTTACTGATAATGTAAGGACTGAGCCATAGTGAGTCGAACTTCCCATGACCAAGGGTATAATGGGCCTGGTCATAGAATAGAACAAGGTCACCTTCGTGAAATTGGTGAGGGTGTACTTTTCTGTCATACTGAGCTTTGGTGCGCTTTTTGGCCGCTTGAAGAGTTTGCAATGCAACACGAAGATCTTTAGAGGCGCGCTCGAGCATTATAAGTCGTTGTTCTAGAGGTTAGGTATCAGGGATGAGTTCAACGGCCAGGTGAAGGGAAGGCATTTCACACTCGATTGGTAGGACTGCCTCCTCACCGAAGACAAGGTGGAAAGGAGTGAAACCAGTGGCGGTTTTCACCAATGTCCGATAAGCCCACAAAGCACGGAAGAGCATAAGGTGCCAATTGTTTTTGTTCTTATTCACCGTTCTTTGAAGCATGGTATTAAGAATTTTGTTGACCGCTTCAACTTGGCAATTACCTTGGGGGTAATAGGAAGATGAATAGTGGTGCTCAAAAACCAAGAGTGAGGATAGTTCATGCCAGATCGCATCTTCGAAATGTCGGCCATGGTCAGAGACTAACTGTTTTGGAACTCTGAATCGAGTGATGACATGGTTAAAGAAAAAGAGGGCTGTTGTGGCTGCTGTATTGTTGAATTTCGGCATATCTTCAGCCCATTTGGTGAAATAGTCAACTGCCACGATGATGTATTTGTGGTTACCGGCAGAGGGAGGTCGACATTCGATAAAGTCAATGGCGCATTTGCAAAAAGGGCCAGGTGTGATGACATGATGGAGGGGAGCGGGAGGAGCTCGCGCCTTGGGGGCGAAATGTTGGCAATTGGAACAGTGTTTGATTACTTCAATGCAATCACTAAAGAGAGAAGGCCAAAAATACCCGGAGCGCATGATTTTTTGGGTGGTGGCAAGGCCGGAAAGGTGGCCCCCACAAGCACCGCTATGGCAGGTGTTCAGGACTTGTTCAGCTTTAGCATGTGTGAGGCAACGACGAGGGACAGTATCTACTCCACGACAATAAAGGTCGTCGCTGATTAGAAGGTAGCGAGAGGCTTGGTGTCGGATGCGTCTTCGGGCAACGCGATCAAGATGAAGGGAAAAAATTTGGGTTCGCAGGTAATTAAGGATATCACCATACCGAGGATCATCAATGGTGATGGAAAATAAATGTTCATCGGGAAGAGCATCATTAATAGGAGTGTCTTGCGTCCTGGTAGGCAAATTGGAAATGAGTTCAGCGAGGGCTAAACCTTTCTTACTTTTTGGGGTGACGAATTCAAGGTCAAATTCTTGGAGAATAACGACCCAACGAGCGTAGTTCCCACTGAGGATACATCGACTCAATAGGAAAGCCATGGGGTTGGAATCAGTCACAACCTTGGTGGAACGCAGGAGGATATAATGACGCAGTTTTTGGACCGAGAACACAACAGCTAGTGCTAACTTTTCTTCATGTGAGTAGGACACAGGTGGGCCAACAAGGTTTTTACTGACATAATAGATCACATGCTCGAGTCCGTTATCATCTTCTTGAATAAGGATATCAGCAACCGAATGGGTGGAAGCAGAGATGTAAAGGATGAAATCTCGGTCAAAGCCAGGATGACGGATCAAGGGGGTAGAGGTGAGAGCATGTTTGAGGGCATAAAAATATTGTTGAGCATAGGTATCCCAAACAAAAGAAGTGTGGGAGCGAAGAAGTCAAAGGAAACCATGCGCGGTGGTCGCATAGTCTGGAACGAATCGACGGAGAAAATTAGCTTTGCCTTGGAGGCTTTGGAGGTGTCGTAAGGTTCGAGGGATAGGCAGTTCAAGAATGGCTTGAAATTTCAAAGGGTCAAGAGTTATCCCGTCTTTAGATACGATGAAGCCAAGGAGACGATCGGCGGGAACACAGAAGACACATTTCAAAGGGTTAAGATGGATGTTATACTTGCGACAGTGGAGGAAAATGTTACGCAGATCATGGAGGTGTTGTGCCGGATGTTTAGAACGTGTAGTAAGGTCGTCTAAATAGGCGAGGATAATATGAGCTAAGTCATGGAAAAAATAAGACATGGCTCGTTGAAAAGTGGCACCAGCATTGTTAAGACCAAATGGCATGACTCGGTATGCAAACGTGCCCCATGGACTAATGAACGCGGTTTTGAGTTGATCAGCACGACGGATAACGATTTGGTTGTATCCTGAGAAGTCATCCATAAAGGATAAGACCTCGTGCCCCGCACACTCATCAATGATTTGGTCAATAAATGGTGTGGGGAAGTTGTCTTTAGGACAAGCTTTGTTCAGATCGCGAAAGTCAGTGCAAACACGAATGGTGCCTTGTTTTTTGAGAACAGGAACTGGGTTGGACACCCAAGTTGTGTATTCAATGGGGTAAATAAAACTAGCCTGCCAGAGCTTATCGATTTCAGCTTTTATGGCTTCACATCTAGATGGATGAATGGGTCTTAACTTTTGACAGACCGGAATGGCGTCAGGCCATGTGTCGCTATGGTGTTCGACAATGGCCGGATCGAGTCCTGGAATTTCTGAGTAGGAATAGGCGAAAACATCACGGAATTCTTTGAAGAGTTTGGTGTAGGCTTCAATTTTTTCCGGAGTGCAGTGGGCGCCCATGGTGATGTGTTCTTCGATACCTGGTTTAACAGAAATGTCTATTTTGATGGTAGGGGAGATGTTAGCCATATTGCCTTCCTCAAAAGCGTCAGGGGCAAGGATGGGGTTTTTGAACCAATCAACTTTACTGGGAATGAAGTCTTTGGATTCGAGAGCATATTGGTGATGTGATTGATGTGGTAGGAAGTATGCATGATGGTGCATATCGTCCCATGGAAAGTCAAGTTCGTTCATGGCTTCCATGATGTCTTCATCGGACTGGAAGAGGGGAATAGTGGAGGACATAAGATGACTCGAAGAGGTAGAAATAGGAGATATCTGATGTTGAGGGGAAAGGCTTAAGTTTGTGTCGATATGAGAAGTGACAGCGGGGCCAATAGATGAATGGGTAGGCGAAACAGCGGGGGACGGGGCTAAGGGGTTGGATGCCGGGGAACATGGTGATAAGGCAAGGTAGGAAATAGTGGCAGAAGGTTTGGTCATGTCAGTATCAGGATGAGAAATGGTAATTGGGGTGGACGCATGGTCGGGGTTAAAAAAGGAGGACATGCAAGCACGACTTTGAATTGGCGGTAAGCGGCCAAAGAAGCATGATACTCGTCAAGACGGGGGAAAAGGTGGGTATAATGACCATGGAAGTCACATAAAGAAAAAGGGTGATTGGTGTGCAAGTTTTTAAGTTTGGGAAGGGAAACAGGGAGGGTGACCTGGACTGTGGGAATATCAGATTCTGGAAATGTTTCATTGACTACGGTTTTGAGGTGTGGTAATTCAGGACAGGTATGGGTGGCGTGGCCGACAACGTCGCACAAGGCGCACTGGATGGGATGGTTTGGAAGGCGAGGAGGGGTGGAATTTGTCAACACTACCGTGTCCTTCGGTGCCCCCCTGCGAGTTTTGATATTGTTACCAGACATGGTTGTAACAAGAGGAGGTGATGGGTGAGGAGACTGAGGTATTGAAGTAGCGGAAGAGGTCATGGGTATTGGTTGAACCAGAGTCAAAGCAAGATACGGCTTGGGTTGACCAGGCAGGGTAGGGGCAGGGGGGCTTAGATACCAGACGGGTATTACCAAGGTTAAGTTGGGTAGGGAGAGGGTAGCCAAGATAGGGATGGAAGAAGCTCCAGGGGGGGGGAGAGAGGAAAGGAATCTGACTAGCAGGAAAATGGCCAGGAGGGACGGGGCCGAGGGGATTGAAATTGGGCGGAATTGATCCAGTAAGGAGGGGAGATTCTGAAGGAAAAATACTGGCTAGCGGGGGCGAAGGGCTAGGAGCCAGAGTAGTTGGGGAAAGTTGAGGTTGCTGACTAACCAAAGTGGGCTGTGTAAGGTCAGCCCAGGATGATTGCATCATGAAAACGCTGGCCAGGCTAGGGTCAGAGAGGGTAGGTGGGTCAAGAAAGGTGCTGAGCAAGGAGGAGTCCTTCAAGAGGCCGGGAGAGACACTAGGCCAGTATGTAGTGGTGTTGGAAATATAGGGCTCAGGGAAAATCTGAGATTTAGGGGTACGATACAATAACTGGTCGATGGTGACGATTTTGCCGTTATGTGGGAAGAACATCTTGTGGTAAACTGCGGATGGGACAGCAGACATGGCATAGGTGTAACTACGCCCCAAGAGGATGTTGTAGTCGAGAGGGGCATCGATCACTTCAATGTCGACACACACAGTTTTTCCTACAAGAGTAATAGGACAGCGGTGGAAGAGGCTGACGGGCTGGGAAGTATGGCCATCCCACGCACGAAGGGTGATTGTGGAAGGGGCCAATGCAGGAGATCCGAGTTGTTTCCAAACCGAAGCGGACATGACACAGGTATATGCCCCCTCATCAATGATGCATCGAGCAATAGTGGCATATTGGATTTGGACCAAGATTTGGAAAGAAACAGACGCAAGAAGAGGGGGATGGTCAAGTTGACAGGGATCGAAAACAATTAACTGGTCATCGGTAGGGTCGACAGCATCCAGGGAAATATGATCGGAGGCAGCATTTCAGCGTAATGGGCCATGAGGAATTTGGGTATGAATCTTGGCGTTGGGTGGAGGAATTGGCAAGGGACCATTGGGTGTCGATAGAGGCTTAGGAGGGCTCGAGGATGGGAACTCGGGGGTAGAAGGGACGAGAGACCAAGTTTGAAGGGAAGGATTGGCGGTGAGAGATTGGTCTGAGGCCATCATGAGGATCTGGTAATCAGAGGAACCAGAAGGAGAAGGTTGAGTGGGTTCCGGGCCATGAGGTGACTGGGTGGCCATGAGTCCTTGTTGAGGGAAAGGATCGGGAAACATAGCGGGTTGAGAGGCAGTCATATGGGAAGGGATAGAAGGATAAGAGTGTTGTCCCTACACAATGGCCTGAGACTCCCACATAAGCCGCATTTTTGGTAACTGGGGACAAGCGTGAGTGTAATGACCGTAAACACCGCAACATGAACAGGGCTTATTGGTGCGAAGTGGCCTGTCTTTCTTGGGCTGAGAGCTCTGAGGCTGGTCAGCAGTGTTAGAATCAAGAAGGGAAGGATTGGGTTGACGATTATCGGAAGCGGAGGGAGTGCCTTTCCTCTTTTGTTGTGAAGGAAGAGGAGGAGTTGCACCTGGCTACGTAAATACGTGCCCGGGAGGGGGAAGTAAGTGTGGCTGTGGGGGTGGAGGAGGTAAGGGAGCGAGAGGTCCAAATGTTGGAGGAGCTGGGACACCAGGCTGCAGATAAGGGAAAGGGTGAGAATGGGAAACATTGACATAAGCAGGAGAGTGGGAAAAAGGAGGAGGCATGCCAAAGCCTAGATAAATGTTACCGGGATGGGGAAAGGTGCTGGAGGTGCTGGCCCCGCTGGGAGGAAAAATATAGGACATAAGAGGTGGAGCAGAAGTATGAGACATGGCTCCAATGATACCATCGACAGAGTGAGAGGTCCCGGAGGCATTAGGGCCCCCGGGCTTGGGGAGATAAGGAAGGACAGTATAAACATAACCAGACTGGGCATAGATAAGGTCATATTTTAAGGCGATTTGAAGGGAGGCTTCTTCGGTTTGGGGGAAATGGGAGGCGACATCTTTGACGATGGGAGGTAAGAGAGAGAGAAGGAACCAATCCATGTAAACTTGATCTTCAAAGGGGGGGGCACGGCATAAGCTTCGTCGTCTTCGCCACTCCTGGACGTGAGTGGAGAGATGTGTTGAAGAGGATTGTTGAAAGGAGGTCAATAGTTCAGTGCCAGTGTCGTATTGGAGAGGGAGCTGGAAATAAGATAAAAAGGCTTGGGCAATGGTTGCAAAAGTGGTATGGGAAGAGGTGGCTTGATCAACATACCATTTGGATGCTTTGCCGGTAAGGGTGCATTAGAATAAACGAAGACGAATGGAGTCATCGGTGATGAAATTAGAGGAGCACCAAATGTGGAAAGATCAGATATGATTGGAAGGATCTTCATTAGCAAGGCCTTCAAACTTGGAAATGTCAGAGGGGAGCTTGGTTGGCATAGTAGGCCAACTGGCATCATGGTGGATAGGATCATTGATAAGCTGATTGAAGTCAGGGAGAATGATGCCAGCCATATACGGAAGTAATGGGGCAGTCGAGGTAGGTCTCGTAGTGGTTCCACTGGAAGTGGACCCAACAGTAGAACTCGGGTTAGGGTTAGGTCCAGAACTAGCCATGGTGGAGGTAAAGGGGGGAGAACCAGAAGGATGAGGAGAACCCTAACAATCAGAGGAAGAGTCGGAGTGCGGACTCGGGGGAGGAATTACTCGATGGCGATGGGAAGGAGGAAGTCGAAGAACCGGGAACTGAGGGTGAAGGCCAAGAAGTCGCTGGGAGAAACGCCTTGGAGGCGCAATGATGACGGGAAGAAGAAAGACCGACAAGGGCAACAAGGTGCAAAAGCAAGACGCGACAAGGGCAAGGAGGTGCAGTTTCAATTAATTTTAGAGTCTTTTCCAGGCGATGTTAACCAGGCTCTTCTTCACTTAGGGTCAGTGTGTGGCGTGCATTAATTTTAATTGATTAAACCCATACATTTTGAGAGAAAAAGAAAAAGTGTGTTGCGTAATGGAAAGGAAATCTACAGTAAATAAGACTGAAAGAACACGAAATTAGCAACTAAAAAAGGCAGCAATCGAACCCAAGAAGGTGGGTCTCTCAAAACTAGTCTTAGAAGGGGTAGAGCACGCTAACAAGAGACCAATAGATCTGAGGTCTGGAGGGACTAGGATCTAATGGAGAAATCTGCTGGAAAGTGGTGCAGAAAGCAGCAAAGAGGCAGGGGCAAGGTTGCTGCTAGAAAATAGGATGTCAGCTAAAAACAGGGGGTCAAAGGGGTGACCGTAGAGATGAACCCAAACAAAGCGAAAGGCAGTGTATAGAAAGGGAAGAAAAGTTGACCCGTGAGGATCTGAACAGGAGATATCAGATCTGAAATAAGGCTGAAACTTCTGGAAATTCAGACGTCTGAAAAAAGCAACAAACTATCCCACAAAAAGTGGAGGGAACTGAAGCCTTAAGGGGAAAGAGTCCCACTTAGGTGAGTGAAATAGATCAGCAACATGTCTGAACAGGTGGGGACAGAGGCTGGAAAACCCTGACAGAAGCTTCAGTGAAACCCAGAAAAAGTGCTGGCAGATTGCAGAAAAAGTTGCAGGTCACAGGTTTGGGCTAGTTTTCAGGCCAGGTCACAGATTTAGGACAGAAAAGTGCAACCTCAAGGCTAGGTCACACTTTTTGGGCCGATAAGTGTGACCTGCAGATTCGGGTCTGGCGGCGGCAGATTTCAGAAAATTTTGTCGTCTCAGCAGCGGCTGATGTCGGTCACCTGCGCAAAAAGGCCAGAAACACACGAAAGTTAGAATTTTGAATGTTTGAGGGTTTTGGAGAGGAAAACTAGCATAAAAATGGAAAAAATAAAAAATAAAAAATGGAAGAGAAACCCTAGGGTCTGAAACAGCTGGATATGAAGGAAGATAGAAAACGACAATGGTCACAAAAGAAAACCCGTGTGGAGTCGCCAATTGTTAGTATGATTCTTTCGTCGTAAGAGATCACTTTAGCTATGCATATCAAGTAGCCCTAACATCAAATATTGCTGAAAAATATCCTTAAGTTTGTTGCATAAAATTAGATCTAAGCATAAAAGATATTAAGCAGATAAGATACAAAATGGCTCCATGCATCCAATGAAAGAGACAAGAACAATGTGTAAAAAGAATCTTATATCATATTAAAGAATGGGGCACCTGAGAGGAAAACAAGAAAGGTGTTTTCCAGCTCTCCTCAGTGGGATGGGTTCTTGGAAGTCCTCAGTGTTTCAGATCTAAAATTCCTCTCTTTGGTTAATATGGAAAACCCTAAGAAACATGGAACTCAATGGGAGTTCAAAATGCAAACAAATGGAAATGGTGACCAAGAGTAGATCTAGTGTGATCTAATGCAATGGAGGTGACTAATGAATGGGGGAAACCCTCCTATTTATAACAAAATATTGGGGTGTTCTAGAACTCGGTGCATGAATAAAATATTATTAATCAAATTCTAGAATCACCCTTTAGGAATATTTTATTATATTTGTTGGAGGGAAAAAGGCTTTTGACTTGGGTCAATTCCTTTATTTATAAATAACAAATAAATAAATGATTTATTTATTATTTTAAGGGAGATGAGGGGAATATAATTAAATAAATAATGGTTTATTTAATTATTTATATGTGATTTAGTCAAATTTAACTAAGAATATTATTTAAATAATGATTTAAATAACTTATTCATAGGAAATATTTAAATAAATAATGATTTATTTAATTGATTACCTTGTTTTGGGTTAAATATGACCAAGAAACGTAAACAAATGTGGTGAAAGCAATTTTACTTGGGGTAAAATTGGTCTTACATGGTGTACTTGGGTTCATCTAACGAAAATGGGTTAGATGACCAAAAAATGGTGTAACAACTCCCTTGGAGGAATTTCAAGCATAGCCTTCTAGTCTTATAAATGCAACCAACAGGTTTCAAACCTATAGAACACATCCAATAGAACAATGATGTCAGGCCCAACCTCAGCAAAATGGTGTTGGAAAAATAACATAAGAATGGTCAAACTAAACCATTCAAGGAATAGTGGATCACCCAAACATAAACAGGAACAAAAAATAATTTTGCATTGTAGAAATTTGTTGGAGGTTGGAGCATTTCCAAGAGCACTAATAATTCTACATTTAAGGTATTGTGGCGCACTGACCAAAATAGAAGACCTTTGTGGCCTTGCACAACTTGAAAGGATGGATATCACAGGGTCGACTAATATAAAATAAGCGGAGCTCCTAGGTCTTGGAACTTTGTATCTTTGCTTTAGTATTGATATGATGCTACCTGTATATGGAGTGAAGAATGGAGAGTGTTGTGTGTTGGCATAATGATGAAGCCTATGTGCAGGTTGGATGCCATGTGGCCTTGGTACTGAAGTCTGATTGTAGTGAGATCATATGTTTTCTGAATTGTGTTGCCTATAGAGAGATTATGTGATTAGTGCGAATAGACTACAATTGTATATCTTTTAGATGAATTTTACACCTATAGTAGATAAATTTGGAGACTTTGGAAATTGATAACATTATTTATGGATACCTATAGAGTGTATTGAGAAAAAAATGTGTGATGAATCGATTTGATTGCTACACATAGATTAGATGTTAAAGACTTGTGTACCTATTGTGTTTGTATTTTTATATGCTTATAAAAATGCTATTATTGTAGAGGTGAATGGCTAAGAGTGTAAACATACGTATGCCATTGTGTTTGCAAGGTTTCTAATGCTAAATGACAAAGTGTCATAATGAAATGTATTGCTACGTATTGTTGTAATTTCATAAATGTATTTTAAATGTTGATGGTGTATTTAGGGCATCCTGATTATGAGGTCAAATTTTGATGTATTTTCATGAGGGCAGAGTATCGAGTCATTTTTGAGATGCTACTAGTATGTCTAGGTTATATTGAGCCAACTAATATCTTTGGGAATGCAAGCCCAAGAAAGTGGGCAGACCTTCAAACTCAAGGAATATCAATCATATCCATCATCCGTTTAAGGAAAAAATCTCCCCTTCTGTTAATTCCAATCATTGATTCAAACAAGGAACATATTCATAAATTCCTTGATTGAGGCAGAGTATATGTGGATACAAAACCCAACATAAGTTCATTGGATGAATTTTCCTTCCTACTTATGTGATCCATATCGATCGTTGTGAAATATTTGTGATTCCCCTTCCAACATAGGGGGTTCATTGACTATACATTTGAAATGACTGGAATTTGTTTTTGCATTGACTGACCCTCCTCTTATATGCCCCACTATGGATTCTTTTCTCACTGTTGATTTTTTTTTCTTTTTGACATGATCCAATCTCATTCTAACTACCTCATTTTCTGTGCAATCTACTTTGGTGTTATATTTCCTTTGAATACGAACAGCCTGCCAGTTGTTCAAGGGATGTAGTTGTTCTTTTCATCTTTGAATTATTTCGGTGATTTGGATGGAAGATTCTTTTGCTCTGCCTAGGAGTTGCAAAAGACTGAGTTGCAAGTCTCTAATTATAATTCGGCTCCAATGTGGACATTCTTCACAGAATATTGCTAGTGCTTTCTGATTAAATTTCAAACTTAAATGAAAATTTTCTATATTTAATTTATGATGAATAATGTTTTGTGAATATCTCATTTATAATCAGAATATTAGAATTCACAGAATATTGCCTATTCTTTCCAATTATTTTTTACATTTAAAGAAAATTGCCTGTCTATTTTATTTATGGGAATATTGTTACATTTCTCATAATATTTCCTATGTTTTCTGATTATGTTTTCAAATTTAAATAACTTGTTTACTTGCATATTTTAAAGAACTTGCCTATTTTGTTTGTAGGCAGAATTTTGAACTTCCTCAAAATATTTCTCTTGCTTTCTGATTAAATTTCAAAATTTAAATAAAATTGGCCATGTCTATTTTGTTTATAAGCATAATGTTAAAATTTTCAGAATATTTCCCCTGCTTTCTGATTAGATTATCAAAGATGAAGAAAGTTTTCTATTTATTTATTTAGACACAGAATGTTGAACTTCTCAAGATATTACCTACTGTATTTATAAGTAGAATGTTCATCTTTTCAACATTTTTCTCGTGCTTTCCAATCAAAAATTGAAGTTTAAAGACGTATATTTTATTTATAACACCCCAAAACAAGCCTCTTTTTAAAATAAAATTAGATGGAAAAAACTATAGGATTAAGAAGTTTAAAATCCTGAATTTGCTGATGCATAAAACACTAGTCTAGCTGGTTGATGGTGATTAAAAGGCTAGTAGATGGAGTCCAAAAGGAATTGATCCAACCTTGTTTTATGGTTCAAGTACTATAACATAAAATCTTATGTTATATGACCGCCTGCTTCCAAATTCTCTGGGGAATTTGACAAATATAGAAAGAATCATTTGAATCGGTGTTAAAGTTTGGAAATGTTTCCAAATTCTGTAGGGAATTTTACACATATAAAAAGCAACGATTTAACTCAGTACCAAAGTTTGAAAATGCTTCCAAATTCCTTCTGTAATCTATTGCAACTGAAATATCTGCCTTTGAGGGGTTGTTATAGTTTTTCTATCTTCAATGGAACACTTAAAAACATAATCATGCTTGAATGCTTAGATCTCTCAGTTTGTTCCCAGATGGAATTACTTCCTCCCCAAGATGGTAGTCAACAGTCCCTAAAATAATTAAATTTGGTGGGTACAAACCTCAAATAGTTTCCAAGTGATGTTCAAAGCCTCTAAAATTTGGAATTTCTGAGATTAGGAGGGTCTTCAATGGAAGTACTTTTTCCTTCACTCGTTTATCTAAAAATGTGAGAATCTGCAATATTTTCCAGATTTAATTGGACTTCCGACTCAATTTCTTGTGTTAAACATATCGATATGTGGAATAAAATACCTACCACCAACTTTCATGGAGCCAAAAAAATCTAAAAGTTTTAACAGTATGAAGGTGTCCTTTAACTAAAATACACGTGTCCTTTAACTGAAATTCCAATTAAAAGGAATGAAGGAGATGAAGAATAGCTATTAATGGAGTACACATCCATGGTTCAACTCAACGAGTTAAAAACTGTACCACACAAATATATCACAGGTAATATTTCCTGCAGGCATTTTCCCCAACCTTAAACATCTCAAAATCTGAATGTTAAGGCCTTGATAAAATTGAATTATATTTCCAGCTAATTAGGATATTTATATGATTAAATGGAAATGAAAAAAATATGCACATGTTAGATGCTGATATTTAAAGAAATTTGTCAATGTCTTTTGATGTTACATTCATAATTTGAAGTGATTACGAAAAAAATTTGCCGATTTACTTTGGGAAGGAATGAATAGAACAACACATGATTACAAGCAGGTCACGAAAAAGCAGAGGTCATTAAATCTAAAGCCCTACAAACAATACAAAACTATCTACATATTTCATGAATGCCATAAAATATTGTGATGTAACAACTTTAGACTCCACACCGATAAACATAATAAAATACAGAAGATAGAGCAACATGTCGTTACATAAAAATTGTTAACAACAACTTGGCTATATGTTAAAGAACTACCAACAACATGGAAAATGTTGGCAATTAATCCAGGGAGCTGGTAAGATCATGGTTCAGATTTGAGTGAGGTTAATCAGGTGGACAGGATGGAATGAAGAAATAAAAAATACCACTATTGACATTATCTAGAATTTCATTCTTTCAGGTTTCAATAGCCTTGGATGGATCTTTCAGTTCTTGGATAAATAGTATCCCAGTTGGCCAGTTGATCCATAACACTATTGCATGCATTAGAGGCTTACATCCATTGCATGTATGTGACTGAATAATTCCATCAGATCATGAATTTTATTTCAAAAAAGGTTCCAATTTCCAGATTAATTGTTTGGGATGGTTGTAAAAGGGCTAAAGAGTATGCTAAACAAATTTTGTAATGATTTGGGAAAACACTTGAAGAAAAAGTTGACAGATATTCATTGTGAGTGTAAAGTGTTGATGGCTGAAGTTATAGCCACATTATTTATGGAGTCTCCATTATGAATATGGGTTCAACTTGGTGATTTGTAATAAATCCTGTAATGCCTTCCCTACCCGGGTTTCTCTTGGACAAACCTCTTGAAATGTGATTTTAAATTTGCAAAAGGGTGTGGTGTTTCCTGAGTCTAGACATCAATAAGCGGAGCTGAAGTTGTTTAGAACATGTTTCAAAGATGTGTTTGTGTCTATATCAGAAACCTACTCAACAACTATCTATTTTTCATCAGATGTAGAGTGTATGTGTCCAACTTCGAATTTTTGGCTTCAATGGCCTCTTTCATGTTACTATAGATGTATAATTGACAATGCAGTAGAAAGAGTTTAACTATGAGAAATTGATCCATATGTTGACTAGTTATTTCGATTATAAATTTCAAACCTTTTGACAGGGCCAAAATTTAGTGAGATTATTAATGGAAACTTCAAATTTTCATGCAAATTTTAGAATCAAATTCTCAAATGGTCCTAAATTATCCCTCTCGAGCATGAGAGATCTAGATTTCCCTTCTAAACACCATGAAAGAACAAATTGAATCGACTATTGGAATTAAAAGAAGGGGAGATGCTTAGATATCATTGGTATTTCTTGAGATGGATGACTACACCCATATTTTGTTCCATATATGTTTTTTTCTGTTAGTATTCTAACGCCTGCTATCCACTTACAACCATCAGAAGTGTGAAAAACATGTAGAACCAATGGAAGGGAGACAAAGAGTTTCCACGTCGGCAGAGTGATGACAACTAATGAAGTTTGCATACCATTGGACTTACGACGAAGTCTGCAAGATGATAGACTTTCGATGAATTCTGCAAATCATTGGTAGAGCGAATAAAAGTCAAAAATGTTGGACTTACGAAGTACTTTTCAAAATGTCAGAAACTTCAAAATAATGACAAAGAGTTGCCACGTCGAAAGAGCAACGAAAACCAATGAAGTCTACATACCGTTAGACTTGCGATGAAGTATGCATGATGTCAGACTTCCGACGAATTTTGCAAACTGTCGATAGTGCCACTAAACGTCAAAAATGTTGGACTTACGATGTACTTTTCAAAACTTCAGAAACGTTAGAATAACAATGATAGGGTATTGTTAGAATAGCGATGCCCTTGCTAACGTCGGCATAGCAACACTCAGTAGGTATTGTCAGAAGAGCAAATACCATTTGGAATCGTCGGAAAATGTGTCGCTCTTCCGACACTTAACTGAAGTGTTGGAATTGCGACATTAAGAGAAACCACATTTTATCCCACCTCAAAGTTTCGCTCTTGGGACACCTATGTGTCGCAAGAGTGACATTTTGGTCATCAGCTATTGGGCCAAATGTATTAGATATGGAAGAAATGACCGCCGTTGACTTTCCTTGGGATGATATACACCATCGTGTCTACTTCCCTCTATAGTAGTTCCATGACCAGTATGTTGTGGAGTCTAAAGAATTCATCTCAAATGAGGTCGATCAATTTAGAAATCCCATTCCTCCACCAAATTCTTTTGACAAAGAAAACATTACCTTGGGGGCACACAAAGCCCCATAATAATTTGAGGCTTACTCCAAGCTACTCAAAGAATTCTATAATGTTTCCAATAGGTCCTATTCAAGGATTCTTGTACTTGATCCAACCATTGTCTAACACCATATCGTCACATGGCCCAATGCCTACCCTGTTGGTCAACAGTCGAGACACATTTCTCGATGTGAGGCTATCGAAATTTAAATCGATAAGCTTGATTAGGATGGTAGTTCCTATCCGATTCTCAAGAAAATAGGCACCATTCGTGTGTGTATGGACTTTCATGACTTGAATAAATTTTGTCCCCAAGACAAGTTCCCTACACCATGTTTTGACCATATCTTTAACAAGTGTAAGGGGCATTGAAATTTTACCTATAGAATCCCCCATGCATGCTTTATTTCTTACATGCATTGAGGTTTCTTGCATTGTCCATCATCTTCTCCTTTTTTATCTTCTGACGCCTTTTAGATGGATCCTTCATCCACACCGTACATTGCCTATGCCGATGGTGCAAGTCGCTACTCGTAGAATGTAGCCTCGGTAGCCTAGGCCATTTTTACTCCCACACATTCATTAGTCCTTTCCAACAACATATGCATTGGATTTGACACTAATAATCAGGCCGAATATGATGCAGTGATAGGTTTGTTAGTCAATTCCCTTGACCATCGCATCCTTCATCTTCATGTTCCTTTAGATTCCCTGTTGCTTGTCATACAATTGAATGGTGTGTATCATGTGCATAACCATGTCCTTTTTAGAATATATATGCCAGTGAAGCTCTTAATGCATGAATTTAAATCCATTAATTTTAGTCATGTAGATAACCCAAAATAATTGTGTAGATAACATTGCAAACAATATTCTATATTGGAACTTATCACATGCATTTAACACAAGACAATAACAATAAACAAGTAGCGAACCACATACTCGTCATATATAAAGAGATGCGTATCCATAATATGTGTCCACAAAATCATAAATGTTTTAGATTCCTATACTCTAATACATCTGACATGCCCATATCATGTTATGAAAATAAAAATTAGGGGCACCTCATGCCACTACATCTAATCACTATCTATAGGCTCTCAATCCAATGGCTCAGCTCCTGCATCCCACAGATCCCACATTCCTTGTCTGGCCATCGCCATGAGCTGCATGACCCCTCGCCACTCTGAGGGTAGCCTAACACATGCCTCAATTTAGAATTCATCTATATATTTCCAGATGCGCTTTGATTCCCCATTCATCAACAATGCACATTTGCAATAGACATCCTCCAGTAGTGCCTCCAAATCAACTCTATCAACTCCTCTTGTTTTGCTAGAGTTTACAGGCCCTAGCGCTGCAGGTCGTCCCATATAGCATTCACTGGTGCTATATCTTCATACCAAAAGTAATGAATCAATACCATATAAAAAATTACAAAACTTTAAATGCACCATCAAATATAACAACTTGTCACTTACCATCTAGTCCCCATGCACAATCGGGCAGATGTGGCAAGTCCAGTTCCCCCTGATAGTTGATCCCACTGTATGGATAGTCATCTATATACACCAACATTTTGTCCCAATGTGCAAATAACTCGGGTCAGAACACCTGCTCAATTCCCTCGCTTCCTCCTCTCCTCAGTAGCTGCCCCTAGAGGTGCATCCTGAGCTCTCATGGGCCCCCATTTTGGATGTGTATATGAGGAAGAAATCTAGGGATATTCTCGAAGAATAATGAGCACATCACTATGCCAAAAGCATATTCATGGTTCAATTGTAGCTTGGATAACAACAACTGTCACTTTAGCGACAACAAGTACATTTGGGCCCATGCATAGTAAGACCTGCTCAACACACCCTCAATAAGCATCATATTCCCTCTAGTGATGTGGTGGAAGGACTACTTTCCCATGATCCCCAGCGTTGCTATTGTGACAGCCTGAGTCTCTAGTCTCTGCAGGTCTCCAATCGGTATAGTCATGCCCTTGGCACGAACATTCGGTCGACAATGGTAGTCCAGAAACTCAGAAATATTCTACCCTCATGATAATACTGGCTGGATGTTTCCCACCATCCCCAATGGTCGGATACCGTTCACGAAATAAATTTCATGAATAGTCAGCTTGATCTTTTTCCCTTGCCCTATAAATACCTCCTATTTCAGGTCCCAATAGTTGCCTATTCTTCTTAACAAGGGTTTTCCTACCCTCATGAAGGGGTTCACAACCAAATTGAGAACCCCATATCTTTCCAGTGCGCCTCGAATAGCTTGATCCCCCTAGATCTCAAAACGAAGTGCCTCAAGATCTCTCTCCCTCCAATTGATCTTTAACTCTTCCATACCTACACAAAACCAATAATTTATCATTTATAGGAAAGAAAAACTCCCTAAAAAATATTAAGACCCTGTTCCCAGCCAAAAACAACACTAGACCCAACTTTTTGGCATCTTGTACTTTTTCAGTCCTATACCTTCGAGGTCACAGTTTTCCCTCTAAAACCTACATCCCAGCTCACATAACAGACCCTAGAAGGTGTGATCCAGTCGAGAAGATGGGCATAGTGTTGTTCCCAGGCTCTGGGCACCTAATCAGAGATTCTAAACCACTGAAATTGAAGAGTATGATTAGGAAACCTACCTACAACTAACAGATGTAAATTTTGATGGTCGTTTTATATGCTACGAATACCGCAAGATTTAGGGCCTTTTCCTCCTATCCACATTCACCACAACTACACTTGCAAATGAATCAATTTGGAGGGAAACCACCCTATTAAAAGAGAAACCATATGTTTTCTTTTCCCAATTGTGACAAAACCGTAGCTCCATTTGACGAACCATCATCACTATTGGAAAGCTCTCACTAATCTATAAAATATTTATTCATTTGTTTTTGGTGATTTGATACTTCATCTCGAAGCCTTTTTTTCAAGAAGGGTCACTTCACTGCCTCTGAAAATCGAATTTCTACACTTGCCCCACTTGTACTTGTGGCAACACTTATCCTTCATTCTTTCCGATGCGTTTGTTGATTTTTATCATTAGTAACCATCTTTTGCTCATGTTTTTATGGTCCCCACCAGTCCTATTCTGTGTGGCAGCATCATCGAGTCGCCCTTGATCAGAGCATTTGAGTTGAGTCATCATCACATTCATGGAGTCTGTCTGAAGTGAATTTTTCCTCCTATTACAATATTCCATACATTCAAACATTTTCCCTCTCTCTTGTAGCCCATTTTTGCCTTCAATCCCATTGTCCCCATCCCCTCCAGGGTCGAGTCAGTCACTCCTAGGTCATCCATGCTTTTTATGCTCTAACAGGGGAAGTAATTCATTTTATACTCAGTATCCCCCATCCCATCATCATCCATGGTGTCAGTCCATTAGTCACTCTACTATGATCTTACGTGCCTTATTTTAGGACCCTCATTGCCTCACATATAGCATACCTCCTTATGTCGACATCAACACATTCGTTCGAGAAGACATGTATAGAAGAAGGTGTACCTTGGCTCCAGCTTCAATTATTGTTCGATGCCTCGTATCACACAAAGGGACTCCTTATTTCTATTTGACATGAGTGTTTCTCATCTGATCCACTTCAACATGATTGAGATCTGTATACTTGATATTCCATTGATCCACCAGATTGATCCAATGATTCTTGAGTCTGTGTGGGATGTTTTAGACCTCATGAGGTGGTGGCCCTTCAGGTAGCCCCCCAAATGCCCAAATGACTTCATTTTCTTCTACATCCTTAGATGCAGCTCAACAAATTTTATGGGTTCAATGCCAGCTGCTTGTAGCACATATAACATTCATGCATCACTTAGATGATCCATTGATATTTTTAGAGCCCTTTCCTCTTTATCAGGGCTTCTCTGGTTGTTATTATATCTCATGTACTCAGATATTATTGTATCCAGTCCTGGTTGTTGTCGTAGACGCATTATGTATGTGGGTTCCATTATATTTTTGTCTCTCCCATGTTTATGCAAACATATCATGTACCTTATAGCTCAGTCTCATTTTACAATTCGAACCATTATTCATTGTACTTTTTCATCTCAGCGGACATAGGTATGCTTACCCCACCTCACTCAGAATAGGTACCCAAACATTAAAGGATACATACCTTTGTCGCTCTAGCTCCCTCAACATTATCTTCCTCCCGCACTTCACTTTGCCTACGTATCTCTCTCTCTCAATGAATACCCTTCGGTGTATAGTGATTGTGTTCTTACAATGTACATCGGTCATACAACCAGCTGCTAATACTCACACGTTGGGGGAAAATCCATTACACCACTTTTTTTTCATCTAGCCATTTACAATTAGATGGATCGAAATACACCATGCAAGACCAATTTTACAATAGTAAAATCGCTTTCACTATAAGAAATAATTTAATAAACCATAGTTTATTAAGTTATTTCTAGTCCAAATAGAAAACCGCATGAAGAATAATTAAATCAATCCTTATTTATTTGATTTTTCTCTAGGAATAATTAATTAAATTTCCATTTAATAATATTCTTGGTTGTATTTAACCCAATTAATGAGAAATAATTAGATAAATTATTATTTATCTTATTATTCTCTAGGAATAATTAATTAAATCATTATTTAATTAATATTCCTTGTTAAATTTTACTAAATCATTTAGGAATAATAAAATAAATCATTGTTTGTTAAGTTATTCCTTGATCCCATCCTTGAAATAATAAATAAATATTTTATTCATTTTTTATTTCTAAATAAATGGATTTAACCAATTTAAATTCCTTTTCCCTCCAACAAAATATAATAAAATTTTCTAAGCAATTAGATCTAGATATTGGTTAATAATACTTTATTATGCACCATTATCAAGGATAACTCAATATTTTGTTATAAATAGGAGGGTTTTCCATTCACTTCTTACCTTTGATCCTTTTGTCATGGTTGTACTTTGATCCTCTTATCATTGTCATACTTTTATTACATTTATTTTCTTTTTTGATATTGAGTTCCCTTTGAGTTCTACACCTCTTGGGTTGTCTACACCATTGACAGAGAAAATCTAAAGTTGAAGCATTTGAGGACAACCAAGAACCCATCCCATTGAGGGGGAATGGTAGCATCATTCTTACAGCCCTTAACAACTGTTAATATAATACAAAAAATTCTTTGTAATTCTTGTCTTGTCCATCTGATATTTTGGAGAAACTCTTATTTCATTTTACTGTTTAGCTACATTATTTGCATGATAGAGCTGGGTTTGTTTTGCATTTTTTTCGACCATCTATTGCACATATAAAGAAGTTAGAAAACCATATTTTCTATTGGGGCTATTTTCATGTGCAACTAAAGTGATCTCTTTTCATACACTTGTGTTAAGAATTCATTCGAACAATTTCAATAATATCAAAGAATTGAAATTTGTTTATAGACAAAATGGAAATAAACTAGCCAGGGCATTGGTAGCTTGTCTCTAAGAATATATGTGGCTGTTACAGGCCTCTAAAATCTGTGTTACAATGAGGCTCGAAGGCATATATATTATTGAGAAATAATGGAAACCCATAAACATCCAAAAACCTAACCCTAGGAGATGAAACACCATACTATGGGCCCCGTCATGGTAAATTGGTACATCAATTTCTCAGGGTTGTAACTTTGGCATACTATCTACGTTTGACCCCCATGATACATCGTTAGAAATATCTATCCAAAGAATAGAACTACTGACAAGAAATATCAAGTGTGGAACATACTCATCTTCACTGGAGGGTTGATGCCCAAAAAACGTCATTTGGGGAATCAAAACGGCTCTCGAAGTTCAAGGCCTGAAAAATTGCCCAAAATAGTAAATTCGCTACAATTAAGGAAACTGAAAAATTAAAAGGAAAAATGGTGGGGGTCCAAGTGGAATAGGTGTGTGGCAACCAATATCCACTTGTATCAACAGAGCGCTTTAGCGCTCTATCTCCTTCTTTGTACCAGTGCTACAAAGCACTCTTATCTGTTCTCCACCTGTGTTGATTCCTATAGGATGCAAAAAAATTCATTTCATTTCCTTTCTCCCTGATATGATTTTTTCCATAATGTTTCCTTGTAATATCCCAAAATTGGGATTTTCGACAACAAATGGAATACCTTAAGATATTCCAAAGTTGGAGCTTCAGAAAATCATGAGCATGGAAATGTAGAGAATATCATTAGATGTAAAATAACATCTCACTAGCAGATGTAAGAACCTCAGCAAGAATATGGCCTATATCCTCCTTCCCAAGTGGGAAAATGCAGTGATATAGGGCATAAAACAAGTGTCTTCAGAAAATAACGCAATGAAAGTGGAGACTAGGACTTTGATCCCTTAATTTATAAAATATACAACCCACTTTCATAATCTTAGGTGAAAAAAATGAAAATAGCAACAGTAAACAGATCTCCCCAGCTAAAGATTGCTCAAAAACACCCCAATCCCATGACTTCTCTACAATGGAATTGATGAAGACCATGAGAGCATAATTCCCATGAAGGTTTCTATATAAAATGAGGAAATAAGAATGATATAGAGTTTATATTAATCAAATAGCATAGAAACATAGGTTTAACCTCTTTTACACAAGGATTATGACACCTGGCAAGGATTTCCGACATTATACATGCATAAAAAGTAGCATTGTAGAAAATAATGTAGTTTAATGCAAATATGTATTAATAATGGTTGAATATAACATAAAATAACTGATTAATACATAAAATGGCCGTAGGCCCTCTTTATTAGATCTGTCGGAGGGAAATATCACCTCCTCCTGATAGACTAGCACAAAATCCAAGGGTGCAACCCTACTGCTGCTGCACCTGCATAAAGGACATAGTTTCTGAAGATGAATGCACTGTAGGTGTTAATGGCTGATTTTCCCTAAGCCAGATGATGGAATTGAAGCTCAAACCCCTCCCTTTAGATCCCTTAAGCAAGCTAATCCAAAGAATAGGATGGAATTCCCGAACGAGAATTATTTGCACTAAGCAGTGCTGCAACTACAGCTAAAAAATTGAAGCATGCACGTAGTAAAAAGACCAAACATAGCTGAATACTGAATGCCCTCCTTGCTACTATACCCTCCTTTTTATCCTTGGTAAGACTCCTCACCCTGGACCCCACACATTGTAGAGGTGACTTCCTAGTGAAGATTCCTCCTTCAAAACTGCGTTGTCCTTGTTGGCTTCCCTCCTCTTCTAGCAGTGCTATTGACATGGTCAACTGGGACTAGTTCACCTATATTTCCTCCTTTCACACTAAGGGGTATTCAATCTAGCTCTTCTTATGTGTGTCTAGCTGATCCTTGTTCACATTGAGCTAGTTTACTTAAGTGATCTCTTCCTTCTCAATAATGCATGTTGACTTAGTCAAACTTGACTCTGTCCACATCTATTTTGCCCTTGTTCACACCTGAAAGTGTAAAATCCAGATCCTAAGGTGATCTCCTTACTCATTAAAGTGGAGTTTATTCATATTTTTATTTTTCATGGGCCTCCTTACCCATTTACTCCTCTGCTAAGTGAAATCATCAAAATCTAATATTTCAAACTGCTATGTGCAAATTTTGGAATATTACCTTCCTTTATGTATCTAAGTGTGTCATTCTCTATGAGAATCCTTCAGGTTTTTTTCTTTGGGTTTTATTATATTTTTGATAGGAATTTGTTTGGCTTTTTCTTTGTTCTTGTTAATTATTTTTTTTGCAAACTTTTAATTGATCATTGATCACTTGAAGAAATTAATATTACAATGATAATTCAGTGTGTTTTCCCTTATCAATGATTTTAGCAGCGTCCTTGTTTTTCATTGCATTTGAATATTAAGAAGGTTGAAAAAAAAAATCTCATCATTTTGCATTTTTCATTACATTTAAGGTTTGGCGTTAAATTTGGAAATTGGAATAGTTGCATTATGGAAATGTACTTAACAAATTTTGTTTGTTGCAATTTTTATGCTACATTACTCTTTGTTTCTTCCCTCCCATACATATATATTTTCATTAAAAATAAAATAAATCTTATTATCATGCTAAATTGCATCATAGGGATTCAAGTGAACTCGTGGTGAGCATTGAAAACTTGAACTTAATTCAAAATAAACTCTAAAATTCACTAAATCAATATTAAGGATCATTTGGAACATTAACACAAACATCTATATATCTAGGGTAGAGACGTGATCTGGTGTCTTTAAACATATGGGGTGTCATTTTTTGTTAGTGTTACATTCCGAGGGTGGTATCCCATTCCACGTACATAAGTGTATAGGACCAGTCTCCATGTACCTCCAGGCATATTAGATGGGGCTCCACGTATGAAAATTATATGGTAACATTCTCATCCTACAGTTATGGATTAGAAACACCACTATAGGCTGCCCTTCAATGTACCTGCGAGTATATTTTGGAAGTCCACTATAGGTTGTTATCCTACCTTAGGTAACCAATTCAACCACCTGACACACTATGATACAAAAAACACATCATTCAGGGAGATTTCTTTCCCGTACATAAATACTTCATTCGCCAAGGTGGTATATTGCAGCTCACTGTGACTTAGCAAACCATTTTTCCTAGTTACCCCTTTTTTATTTAGTTTTTGTTGATAATTTCTAAAATTCATTAAACCGTCGTGGAAGAACAACATGAATATCCTCGTTGTCATTCGTGTAGGATACAAATATTACCTCCTCTTCCTCCAAAGGGAGCTCTTAGTTTTCGAAAGAACAAAAATACAAAAAATACTAAATCTGGTAATTTGAAAGCTACCCCTTATAGACCTACATTCAAAATTACCTAACCAGAATCATCTCTTCTTGTGAGTGCTAAACCTGATATCACTTCTCCATTATATGGTGAGTCTGACATAGTTGAAAGAGAACCACTTGAAACTTTATTACCTGAGGTTATAATACTTGAGTTTCTTGACTCAAACACATTGCAACCTAATTTTATACAACCTTAGGAACCTCAGTTAGCTACACCTATTTCTTGAGGCCCTTCCTCTTCTCTTCCTATTTCTTTGACCCAACCACAATCTATATATCTTAGATCCGACGGTGAAGAAATTCCACCTAGTCTTTTGAGTATTGGGGAAGTTCCTTAAGAAGAGTCTTAACCTTCTTCTCATGTTCATTTGAGAGGGATTCATATTTATCAAGTCCCTCCTCCTTATACTCTGATATAATCTTCTTGTACTAATTCTCATATTTTCAACTCGCCTTTGAGTTTCTCTCGATAGTCCTCTTTGGAAAATTTAATCATGATTGTGTTTGTTATGGTTTCTTAACTTGCATCAACGACTATGACTGAGACAATGAATGTTTCATCTACTTCGATGTTTGCAACATCTCTATAAACACATTTTTACAGCATCCCATGTACCCCACCTCGTGACCAATCATTATTTGGTACCTTTTATGGTGCAACATCAAGTCTATGGATTTCTCCTATGTCATATTCTTCTCGAATAATATCTGAAACTTCCTTAATGAGTGCCACGCAGTCTTCTCATCGTCCTTCATCCCAACCTCCAGTGCAACGGTAATATGGTTCACATGTTAGTGGGTATGGACACTTATAATATCCCAATACACCTTATATTAGGTATCCTCCTCCCAGGGAGAAGTTTCCTCCATATGTTTCTCATTTTTCAGCATGAGGGTAACTTGTTGAAGGAGTCTTCCAATTTTATAATTAAATAATGAAATCTAGTGCTCAACCCCATTTGATTCCTCCCTTTCTAGGAAAAGAAAACAATCGTTGGCATCCTACATCTCTTGTGCAACCTTGCTTTGTCGTGAATCAAATTCAAAGTTATCAACCTCTTCCATCTACATCTCAGGTTCCTAATTGCCAGACTATTTCTTAATCTACTCAAGCTTCATCTTAAGTAATTCAACCTTTGTAGGCTACACCTCTTACTAAACCTATTCCACCAGTATCTGGAACCTCACAAGTTCCTCTTTCCCAACCTCTACAAGGTACCTTACAAGCTCCACCACTTGGAAAGGATTTTCCTCAAATGCCAGTAGTTTAGCCTATATATCACATGGCAGAAAAAAAATATGACCCATCTTACATAGCGATGATAAAAAATCCCATGGGTACCCCATATCAAGGTATTCCTCAAATGCCTTACCAAGGGAAGAAAATTAAAACCCAACCATTTCAACCCTTTCAAGGCTATCCTAGAACTGGGAAGTAAGGTTATGTCTATAAAGGCTACCATGTTACCCAGGATACCCTCCACCATAATTTAATATGAAGTTTCCATTTGTGGAAACTATTAATTAGAAAAATTTTACCCAGCTTACAAATGATCCCATTTGTCATTATCCTTGTCGGTTGGTCATTCCTATGAAATTTCCAAGTGATATGGCCAAATTAAATGGAAATATTGAAGAATATATTGTTATTCATGTTATGAAATATCATTTATGGTTATCATCGAACTCTTTAAATGATGATTCTATCCATTTATGACTTTTCCAACAAACACTTACTAGTATGGAAACAAAGTGGTATATCGAATAGCCAGAAGCTTCATTCAAAAATTTGAGTTCCTTAGAAACAATGTTCTTAACTTATTTTCAGTTGCCCATTCATTATGAGGCAAGAATGAAAATTTTGACCAATTTCAAATTGTATGATTCCACTCACATTTATGATCATACTCATGAGTGGAAATATCATCGTCATTTGGTTAAAACCTTCGTTCCTGATCCATTGTTATCTGAATGGTTTACAAATTCTTTGTTAGCACCTATAATTGAAGATGTTTCTAAAGAAAAAGTTGCGACTGAAGATCAAATCATTTCTCGTGCCCAATACCTTGATCTCATTTATTCACAATTTGGCATGCTCTACGATAAACTACCTAATTCTCTATAACCTCAAAACACTATTCCAACACATGTCGTTGATGGCATGATTACTTCGGATAGCCAGCAGTAAGTGAGTAAACTATCTTCTTCATCTCTTGCTGCAAATTTCCAAAACGTGTCTTCCATTGTTCCTACAACTAGTTATTCCAAGATTAATGTCATCTTAATCCATGAAGGAAAAATATCAACAACGAGGAAGTAAGAATAAAGTAAAAGGAAAGAAAACGAAAGATAATCCTTCGCAAGAAAAACAAACTAACTAGTCTTCTAAAGAATAATAGAAACCTTGTTATCCATGCTTAATTTGTAATGAGGAACATTTTACCTGGGATTGTTTACATCTGGCATAAGTAAATCAATTCATCAAGTCTTTTGTCATGCCCGTTGTGTTAAGATATCCATTTCCTAATCAGGAGACAAAAATGGTTACATGAGATGTCACTTCCTCATCCTCAGTTATGATTCTTTCCTCCATAAAATAGAAAAATGAAGTTTATGGTGGCTAGGATAGATAAGGACTATGGTAATATGAATCCATCAATCGGTAAGGCTACTGATCAACCTTCCAGTTCCACCTCATCCACCTCTTATGCTCCTCTAAATGTGGTTCCAAATGAATTAAATATTAAACCTCCCAAGGGAATTATTCACAAATGGACATTCAATCCTCATGTGAGAGCTCAACAAAACTATAGCATAGTTAAGTATCTAGCTCAAGCTCCTTCAGCTATGTCAACTCTCGAGGTTTCGCAGAATTGTCCTACCTAGATGAATTATTTACTTGTCGTAATTATGGACGTTGATCCTTCATATTCTAGTTTTGTAGTCTTTAATCATGAGAATCATACACGCAAACTTCCTCCATAGCTAGATTTTATGATCGAGGTCATTGTTAGAAGTAAGAACATTCACGAGACAATTTTGGATGAAGGTGCTTCCACTTATATCATGTCACTTTCTTGCTGGAAGGATGTTGTTTCTACTCAACTCAATCTGTCACCCACTACACTCAAATCCTTTGATGTAAATGACTTCAAGTATTACGGAATTTTCAATTCATTACAAGTAGAATTGGCTCACAAGAGAATGTTAGTAGAAGTTAAATTTATAGATGGAACATTGGATTATAAGCTTCCACTAGTTCGTACATGGATTTACGCTATGGTTGTTCTTGTTTCTACTTATTTGAGAATGATTTATTTCCCTCACCATGGGGGCATTATGGCCATTGATCATCTCACCTTATTTTCCAATAAATGTCAATTTACTAGAAGCATCCCTCTTGTGGGCCAATCCCCGCATTCTTATCATCATTTCGGAGTTGTATTGCTTAAATATTCCACTTTGATAGGAACTTTCACTCTTCCTCCTCTTGACAACCCGAATCTGGTTGCCTTTATCAATATTATATATTCTTATACTACTCCATCTAATCCTTGGATAGTACCATACACTTCAAATATTTATTCAATTGGTGATTGCATGCCACTTATTCCTATAGATATTGAATATGAAGTTATCTATTTGACTTATTCGGCACACTCTGATTTTACCTCATCGATATATTGGGTTAATCATTCCCAAGGATATGGTTCATCTTATGGTCCTTTATCTAGTACATTCTCTACTAATGAAAGCATCATGGAAGTCATGATGCCAGATGATGCGCCATGGTACAATAATCATCACCGTTCCTCCTCGCCAGATTCTTCTATGGATAATCTTGGTGACATTTACTCACCTAATATCATTGAAATATATTTGAATTCCCTATATATCCATGACATTGATTCTGAGAATAATTTATCGAATATCAAAGAGATTATTCCCCTTGATATGTCAATTGAGCCCGAAATTATTGATAACGTGCATATTGGTGCATCTTTCTCTCCTGAAGAGATCAAGATCTATAAATCCCTTTTCCAACAATTTCGAGAAATTTTCACCTAGTCATATAAATATATGTTACATATTGATCCAAATATTGTTGTAAATTATATTAAAATGGATCGAGATGCTAAAATAGTTTTAAAATGTTTACATCCATTTCATTATAGGAAAGTTGTTGTTATTAAGGTATAGGTTGAAAAATTCTTGCATGTTGGTTTCATCTACCGAGCTCCTCTTACTGATTGAGTGTCAAATATTTTTCTTATAATGAAAAAAAAGACACGATTTTTTTGTAAATCAATTATCAAGACATCAACTTTGATTCTCCTAACTAAAACTATCCCACCCCATTTATTGACCAGATTGTTGATGATTGTGCTGGAAGCGAAGTGTCTTCATTTATGGATGTTTTTTCCAGCTAAAACCAAATCAACATTCTCCCATTAGAGCAACATAAATTTGCATTTATTTGTCCATGGGGCACATTTTCGTATCAAAATATCCCTTTCAGTTTGAAAAGGGATCCACAAATTGAATTAGAATTTAATCCTTTATGCAATTTTGTGAGCGTATCGAACCATTATCCAAAATGCAGTTGGATTCACAAATTTTCAATTGGTGTATGGTATAGAGCTAATCCTTATTATTTTACGTGAGATTCCATCATTGAAACATTTCATTGAACTTCTCCCCACTACTTCTACATAAGAAGAGTGTCTCTTACATCTATCTTGCTTAGATAAAACCTAGTGTGATTTCACGATGGCCAATGAGGCCCACATGAAATGCATTAAAGAACAATATGAAAATAATGTTTAACCGCATGCTTTCTCGGATGGTGACCTAGTCTTCTTGTATGATCAAGAAGTTGATAAGTTAGGGTCTGGGAAGTTCGAGCCGATGTGTCCAGGCTCGTAAATAGTTAAACCTATTCTTGTGAAAGGGGCTTAAGAGTTTATTAATTTTGATGGAATTCCCTTGGTGCAACCTAGAAATTGGTTGTACCTAAAAAAATACCATGCTTTAATAAGTTTTGCATAGTCATTGTGCATATATTTTCTATAGATGTGTTGAGTGTGTTTGCAGCGTCTTCAAAATTTCCTGCCATCTCTGTTAATATTTATTTACATCTGGTTTGAATATTTTAGTGTCCTTTTAGCCATATGTTGGTTATGTTGATCGAACTAGCCATAGTACTGAGAACCTTTCTTCCATGTCATGGGTTATTTATGCTTTGAGTGGTGAGTTAGTGAGTTTACAAGGGATTTGTATCATTCACTCTACCAATAACATCATTGAGCATAGCACTGTGATCGAGTTGTCTTCTAATGCTATTTCTCATGGCATCCACTATATAATGGTTAGACTTGACTCACAACTTGTACTGTTACACTTAACTAACTTCTATTCAGTAAGAATTCCCACTATGATGTGTACGTTTTTTAGGGTTTTACATTTGGAAAGACAATTTGATTACATCCAATATAAATACATTCCTCTAAGTATAGACACATTAATCAACCGATGCATTAGCACATCATGTTTTAAAAAAATATCTGTGAAACATGCAAATAAAATTCAATCCACATCACATATTGAAAAATATAATAGAGAAAATAATAAATTCCAATAGATATATAATTCTATATAAAAAATTTATTTTACAAAAATCTATGTCCAAGAAACATATGGCCACATGGCCTATCATATCAAAAATATATGTAATCAAAATATGGATCTAAGGATTCCTAGTAGAATAGTCCCGATAGTGATCATGGTAACAAACAACTGCTCAGGCTAATTTGCACAACAAATGACTAATATGCTTTGGCACCCCAATTGTGTAACACTGTAGTATTATAGGGTTGTGATTAACCCTTGTATCTAGTATAATATGGATGAATCCCTCAAAATGATGCTTGAACTCGGAAATATTCTTATCTATGTTGATATCTTTTATCTCATCCACTCTTCTTGCAACCAACTATGCCCAACCTGTGTAAGTGGTGTTTCTTGTCGTCGCTGAAGGTAGGATAAACCCACTAGTCAAAATGGTCCAAAATCTGCATGTAATATAAATATTTAGTCTTGGATACATAAAAATAACAAAAATATTGTAAAACCCAAAAAAAAAAAAAAATGATTTTGTTTTAACTATGTCACCCCATTGCCTACTTTTAGGTAGCACGACCTCTAGGTCTCCATGAAAATCCATTTTTATATATGGATAGTATTCAATCATAATGATTTTCATATGTTTCCATAGGAAGAAAGCATTTGTGAAGCTCATGGAAGAAGGACCTGCATGCCGAGACATGAGTTCTATCCATGACCTCATTTCTAGAGCACTAGGATTTGAGATCTTGAGAGAAATATGTTGAGGATGGATTAATGGAATATTATCCAAGGAAAAAATATCAGTATGGAACCATATCCAAAAAACATCAGCCACCCATTCTTTCCTTTTGTTATTTTTTCCTTCATATTTGCTAACACCCCCTCGCTCCAATTGAACACTATTGGTTCTATGCATTCTAATGCATATTTCATTTGGGACATGTTAGAAAAATGTAGAGAAGAACTACCAACAAATGTAGGCATGATAAATAGGATTGCCATAAGAGGAAAAAATACCACATCCTAAATCATGATTTTTCCATATTTTCTTGGTTGCGAATGAGGTCTACAGTATGCAACAAGGTATTATTTGTCACTCTCATTGCCCCTTCTTGAACCAGATAATGATATAGGAGATATTTTTCTTAATAAAACTATCAAGAAATGAATATCTTCCACTTGTATGTTGAGCATATGTGCTCAAAGCCTGAAGCACTGTGCCTAAATGTCCCATGCTATGACTAGAAACTCTAATATCTCCATCTTAGCTCTCATGCCAAGAAGCCATAATAACTTGAGAATCCCACAGTTTCTCAAATCCTGAATAGGTGTTGGAGCATCGGCAACATCCATGTCATGGTTTTCATGTTCTCTTTCTCACCAAATTAAAGCCATTTGTGTTCTAGTAGATACCTGAAACACAATGAGAAGAATCTTTAGACCAAACCTCATGCAAAAATTTGAGAGAAATTTGGGTAAAATTCATTAAAACCATTTTTTAAATGTGCACAATGCACCCTTCTAAATGCGGATAGAGCACTGCGTCACACGCTCCCTTGTCTAGGTGGTGCACTAAAGTGCTTTTCATTATGAAAATGTTCCTCACCTATCACACCTTTTGACATTGAGAGGGTGCATTGGAGCTAGGGAGAAATATAAAATCCAAAAATCACTCAATACTTAAACATTTTTGCATGAAATGAAAAATGGGAACCATGAAAAGAAAGAGAAAGGAAATATTTCCTACCTAGATATGATGACACTCAAAATATTCCACTAGATTGGTCACAATTAGTTGCTGAAGTTTGGGGTAAAAAACACTCAAAGCTCTCTCACCAAGAGGTAAAATGAAAATGGTAAAAATGAATTAATTTTCACCTATTTATTGTCAATTTTACTATTATTTTATTATATTTTTTATTTCTACCTAATTTTATAATGATTACATATATTTCTTATCTCTTTGTGATGTTATTATCATGTTAAAAGAAGTTTGAAGGATCTAATGGAATTTTTTTGTTAACAGAACTCATTTTTATAAAGGAACATACATTTATCACTTTTTTTGGCTTTGTAAAATTACGAAAAAAGGAATCATGTGGAGTCATCTTTCATCTCTTTTCAGACTCCCTAAACCTAAGGAGATCATCGAGCACTTGTTTTTCTGAACTCATTAAAGTAAATGGAAAAGAAATTTCCTAGTATAAACTTAACCCTTTTCTGGACTAGGATAGACTATTTATGAAAAATGAATACCTTAGTCGAACATGGCTGAGAGGTTCTCCTCGGTATCATTTTCTACCTTTTCAGACTCAAGAGACAATTTTGTTGAAAGGAACCTTTCGAGTTTTCCTTTTCACCTCTTTTTCAAACTCTCTAAACGTGAAAAAGGAGTCAATTTACACCTTCGTTAGACTCATAAAAGCATCAAACAATCATGGAATCACTAAACATGATGAGATCAAACCACTCCTTTTGTAGGGTTTGTTAAAAATATTCAGAGGGATACATCCGAAGGATGAAATTATAAATCAATCATATGTTATCCTCGTCAAGCTTGTCAAAAATAAAGAGGTACTGACTAAACATGGTTCGGGAAATTTGAAAAATAGGGTACTTCACCTATTAATGGCAGTGAGTCACTCTTGAACATGACACTCTTTCACTTCATCTCCATGATTGTTGGGTTGGGAAATCTGATTTACTCTTTGGTTCATCATCATAGCATATCAAAAGCCTTTGTATTGCATTTTTGGGGCAATGTTGTGAACTTCATAAAGTGTCACTGATATGTTCAAGATAAGTCCCTAAGTTGATATCTTTTGCGATGCTCCTAGGCCTTCATTTCATATTTTTCATTCCTGAATAAATTCTACCTTAGTATCATTCCATCTCAAAACTTGATACCCATTTTGTGTTGTTGATTTAGGATACATCAATGCCCTCTTGTGATAAGTCGCTTCATGTTGACATCAACTCATTATTTAGGAAGTTTAGAGAGAAACTCCCTTTGGAAACTTGGAGCTTAGATACATCAATGTCAAGTTTCCACACTCTCAGTGATAGGTATTCATCATTCGCCTTCGACCAGAATATTCTGTGTGGCTTTTGACCTCAGATCCTTTATTGACACCATACATATTTTACTATGGTGCCTTGAGAGCCATTAACATTATAGGTGTTTTCTCTCATGCATGTTAACGACTTAAATTATTCGATGGTAATCAGATGGTGTCTACCATGTCGACATCAACTAATTTATTTTCATGGTTAGAATCATACATTGAGTGATCAAGTGAATGAGATAGAAGACTCCAGATCTATTTCCATTCATCTGGGCTGTGATTTTAAGATTAATACAAATATCACAAAATTATGATGGATATGATGAGTTAGAAAATCATCCAAGAATGCGTCCACACTTTGTCATTTGTGTACGAGACTATTTGATCAATGTACATGTAGTTTTGGCATATGTTTTGAGCATGGGTATGCCTCACTCAACAATGATATCATGTTAAAAATGTATTGTAACATATGATGATCTCGACTAGTTGTGTTTGATCTGTAATTGTCAAAAGGTGAACCACTTGAGTTGTCAGCCATTTCTTCTGAATTTTCACTTTATGGGGCAATCTGCTACATGCCATTTTTTCACATCATCCTACAAGGCTTGCAAAAAAAATCAATTAATATCCATCAACACCCTCTCATTATCCCTTCACAAATCCCTAAGCATCACTTCTCCAAAAAATCTGAGTTTCTAGGGAAAATTTCTCAAAACATTATTTTTAGCCACAATGCTCTGTATCTTCTTAGTCACCTACATTGAGCACATGTTACTTCCTTCTACAACATCATTGGCTAGCACTTATTGGTCCATTCTACATGTGCGTTGATTCTAGAAATTCAGAAAAATTAAAATATTTTTTGAAGCTTCCTTTTCCGGAAGCTTCCATGTTAGTTTTCAATATTTACCTGGAATAGAGAGAGCTTGAATTCATATCTATTCCTATTTTGGATACCTTATCTCTTATCCCTCGAGCTAATCCTCCCATCATATGTGGATCTCAAACCCATAATAGTAAATCCTTAACTATCACACCGATCCTAAAAATTTAATGCCTCTCGTAAGGTCTGGGTTGGATTTTGTAGAATGGAAATTCCCTTATGGTGTTTCCTTGGACATAGAGGAGTCATCATATTCATGCATTAGAGGTGTGATTTGTGAAAAGGAAGGACAAGTCAACTTGGGGGTACATCTACAAATTCAGCTGCTATTTATCTTTGTGTTGATGGCTCAAAATTTTCTGCCTCGACATTGTAAGGGAGACCATCTGGTCCGCACCTTAGATCAGTTCCTTTTCCGTCTGAAATTGTGTTTGCAACTGGCTAAGCTAGGTCCAGTTACATTTTCCCTGTTGCTATTGGTTCAA
The DNA here is from genome assembly GCA_034641835.2 of Pinus albicaulis. Taxonomy (NCBI): domain Eukaryota; kingdom Viridiplantae; phylum Streptophyta; class Pinopsida; order Pinales; family Pinaceae; genus Pinus; species Pinus albicaulis. The sequence continues at coordinate 1,070,271,527 of CM076572.1, read as the reverse complement.
GACGTGTCTTTAGTTATCAATAGGCAGGGATATCAAATGTAGTTCTTCTTGTGATCAGGCAAGAGAATGACCCTTATTTTGTTTTAAGGACACATCCAAACCACCAATAAGTTTGTCCTGAAGTTAAGCTATCAACGTCACACTAAATTATTCTATGTAATGTTTATTTTTAATCCTATTATTTTCTATAGATGTTAATCCTAGCATAATTGTACTTATCGTATATCAAGTTGACATTAGTTGTTAGTATTGTGATATTGTGTTAAACAAATTTTAATATTACCTTAATAGTAATGTTATGTTGGATGTTAATCTATCTCAATATGAATCCTATATTATGTTAATTTTATCCTAAATGAACTTAAAATTTTCTTGCTAAAATTATAATTTTATAATACAAAACTTATTATTTATAAAAAATATGTACTTATTAATTGACTCTATATTAATTGACTCTATTAAATATAGGGTAAATGCATTTATAGCCACCCAAACATAGATATGACATTTGCAAATGCCTTGATATCATATCAAGCTCATCCATCCATTAATGAGTACATCTATATTGTAGATGCACATTTATACGGATAGAGATTTAGATATCACACTTACAAATATGTGAGATGAAAATAATACTGGAAATAATTAGAAATTTAGATATCATACTTATAAAAATAATTAAAATAAGTTAAAAGATAGTAAAAATATTTTAGTTTTTATCATAGTATAATTAATTCCCTTGAGGAAATAAAGAAGTGGACTTTGCGTGGTGATTGGGGATTTCGATAAATAATTTAGATAATAATATATTTATTAATAATTTAAAAGGTAACAGAAATATTTTAGTTTTTATTGGAGTATAATTAATTCCCTTGAGGAAATAAAGAAGTGGCCTTTGAGTGGTGATTGGGAATATAGATAAATAATTTAAATAATAACATCTTTATTAGTGTTAGGGTTCTCAATCGATTATTCAATAATTGATATTTAATCATATTCCCTAAAATAACAAGTTGGGAAATTCATTTAAAGGACTTATAAATATTCTCACGCCTACAACAAAATTTCTTCATATTCTCATATCCAATAACTAAAAAACGGAAGTTTTGGCAAATAAATGAATCACGTTGAAATCAGGTGAATTGGTCATCATTTCAAATGATATTTCACCCGTGACCTTGATCTTTAGAGGGACTTAAAATTATATTAATAAAATGGTATATGCTATTTAATTTAGAGGCTATATCAAGCCAGAATTGGCACCGTAGTTTATTTTCCATTAGAAACAAAGAAAGACATGTCAGGAATGGGTTTTTGTAGCCATATAAATATGTGGGATAAAATTGTAACGAAAAGTGGGTCATTTCATCCCTCCTACTCCTGTGTGTATATATTAAATTTAACATTAGAAGGGCCTATTCTCTATTCATGGTGGTATGCGGTAGGGCATGCGGAATTAATGTTATGGGACTTTCCAATTCAGGGTCATTATGATTCAGGGTAGTAGGGTGAAGTATGGGTGTTAGGGAGGTTGAAGATAGTGGAATTTGTGATCACCTCATGAAATCGTGTGAGATGTGTCACAGAGTTTCTAAGGTTTTAGAAAATTTAATGGTTTTGGAGCATTTTAAGAATTCTAATTCATAATCTTTAACGATTTTGGGTTTAATTCGAAATATAAATTGGGAAATTAGTAGTTTTTCTTCCAAAAATCTAGTTGTGGAGAAAAATTCCATTATTAGTTTTCATCTTGTGAATATCAGCTTGGTTTGTGTCATTGAGAATGTGTAGGGGTGTGGTGTTGGGATCTTGGTTGATGTATTAAGTAGTGGCTTGGGAGTTCCAAAAGACTTATTCTTGATGGTATAGGTTTGAATGTGTCATTTATGTTTTCGTTAAACATGAATATAATTCTCTACATTATATACATAGTGGTCAACTTATAGTTGATCAAAGTGTGGGTGGTTGATGTTTATGTATGACTAGTTTTCTAAGGAAGCGATTTTTGTGAGTAGGTGTGGAATTTTGTTTCTAGAAATGGGTATAGGGTATCTCAATGGGGTTATTTTAGCTTCCACAGATTTTTATATGATTGTAGCTAAGGCATATTGTGTTTTTTTAGACATATATATTATTGGATCCATTTTATTCTTTGAGCTCCGTTTTGCTTTGTTTTTTAGGAAGATTGGTTGTTAGTCAATGGGGTATTAGCTATCCTTCAGAGACAAATTGATTTGGGTTTTGAAGTACTGTCAAATTTCTCAATTACGAAGTACCACTTTTAAGTGAAAACTCAAAAAATGCAATAAGAAATTATGGTTTTCTAAATCAAACATAATGAAATGGTGTCTAGTTTGGCCACAACAATGGAACTTGTAATTGAACATAGAACTATGTTTCAGATATTTGGTGATGAAATTCGTGTTTTTTGGTAGAAATTAGAGCATATTCAAGTTTTTTTTGGATAAAAGAAACTATCTCCTTCCTCTCACAATATTACAGTGACTTCCCCTCTACCGATTGTGCACAACTTTAATCTTCCCGCAAAGAATGCAAAACATGGTGTGGTATCAATGGTTCTACCTCCTCAAGAATAAAGTGTATGGTCATTCAAGTATGTATAATTTTTAAAGGGTTCTAGAAAGAAAATACTTTCTAGTGTTATAGTATAAATAATAAGTTTAATTGTTGCATTGGATCACATGTTTTATTAGCTACATAGATAAGCGTGGCCATAAAATTTTGATGTAATTGTTATGTCCCAAGTGTAAATTTCATTAGTGAACATTATAGTTCTAACTGATATATATATATATATATATATATATATAAAATTTGGTGAATTTTAAGTGTTTTAAGATTTTATTTTTAATTAGAACAACAAAATACAATTTTATTTTATAGGGGTGGAAGGTGATGAAGAATCATAACCCATCTTGGTGGAAAAATTGAAATAAATTTCTCCCTGGCCCTGGAAATGCTTATAATAATCAAGACAAATATTACATTGTATATCAAGGGTTGCTTCAAGCCAATTTGATTAGCGTGAAAAAACTAGTTAAAGTTGGAGATTCTCAAATTATAATTAGTTATCTCAAGTGGGAATCATTCTTGGGAAATTTAAACTAAAGAAAAATTAGGCATATCTTGCAAAAAATAATATGATTTTTGGCCTAAGTTCATAGAGACATATTATAGCACATCACCTAGCAAAATGTTTCAAGGTTTTAGATACATTTGGAGAGTGAACACTTGCATGCGTGCTTGAAATATAGCCTGTTACAAATTATGTAAAGTGCATCTAGAATAAACATCTCAAAGGAGATAGTGTAAGTAAAGAATGTCTTGCTTTGAATTTGCATATGGTGAATTAAATTAGTTATGATGTTTCCTTTACTTGTGGTGCCATAAGGTATACCATCCGTTGTTGTATAAAGCTGTTGTTAGAATGATGATATTAACTCAATCCCCCAATGGATGGGGAGGATTTGGCTCCAATTTGTTTCTCTCTAGTACTATTGATTAAATCAAACAAAAGGTAAGAGGGAAAATTGGGTGGACTGAAGACATTTCAGGAAAGGGATAATATTAGGGAGTGGCCTAGGTGGGGAGGGGATATGATGTATATGTGTATGCATCCAATTCGAAGAGTGATTCAATTAATTATGGTAATGCACTCTATAAATTTAGGATAATATGTTATGGGAGTTAGAATGTGGGACCTTACACCAACTCAATTCATAATTTAAAAGATGGTAAAATTAATAGGTCGGCAAGGGAGTTCCATATTGGTTACTATGTTTACATGTTATTTCCATTTAGTTACCACTTAATAAACATAATTTTAGGTTGGAAGGAAAATTCAAGGAAGATAGGGAAATGTGATACGAGTTTGGGATCAACATCATATTTATTTTTCAATATATGTAAACATGGGATTGGGTGTTGGTATTTTTTGTTTCCTAAGCATAGACAATTCTATGCATGTGACTCTGAAAATGAGAAGCCCTCAACAAAGCATGTAGCATATGTAGAATCCAAATATTCAAGTAGTGCAAAAGGAAATCCTACAACTCCAAATGTGATATATCCAACTAGCCACAATTTTGACTACACCTATGGGCAAAGACAAAATTAGTAATATTAATTGGAGGATATTTATAATAAATGGGTTGAGAGTCAACATTGTTATCTGTTTTCTAATAATTTTGTTTGTGATATTAATAACATAGTCTTATGTTATACTTTCTCCAAATTCACTCAAAAAAATCCATAAAGAGAAAAGTATTGCTCTCTCCAAATCCACTAGAAATGTCCATAAAATAACTTACTCATAACTTACTCAACAATATTAGTTGAATATAGAAGTCAAAATCTATCTGACTTTAGGAGTGTATGAGGAGATATATAGAATTAGCATATGGAGCTTAGTAGTCTTCCTCTCCAATATTCCATTCTTTTTTATATTTCAACCTTGATGAGAAAAAAAAGTTAAATCGAGTGAATTTATCTACATACATCTATTCAATATAGTATAGTATATTTTTTATCATTAAAAAATAAAAAAATATTATATAGTATTATTTGAATTACATATTTTTATTACATTAATAAATCAATTTTTTTGAAAAATAAAAATACTCCATTTACATAAATTTAACAATTAAATTTTCAATCCCAACAAATTTTATATAAAAAATATAGCTTAATTTATATATATATTTCTATTATAGAAATGAATTCAATTCATTCAAAAATAGAAATACTCCATCAACATAAATTTAACAATTGAAATTTTCTATTTCAACAAATTTTAAGTGGAAATTATACTTATTTTATATATATATTTTTATTATAGGAATAAATTCAAATATTTGAAACATAGACAAATTCGTTGAGAATTATATAATTAAATTTATATATATGCAAATTAATTATAACTATATATATGAAAGATAGAAATACTTCATCAATATAAATTTAATAGTTAAAATTTCCTATTCTAACAAATATTAGCTAGGGAATTATAACTAAATTTATATATTGACAAATTAAATGGTAAAATAAATTGGAGAGCATATACATGTTTTTAAAATATATTTTTGAACTTTTTTTATTTCAATTTAAGTGGATGAGGAAGCATTTGCTTCATGTGAAATCTTATCAAGGGCCAAAGTCTGTTAATGAGTTTGTTAGGTTGCATTGACTTTTAATAAATTGATTTTGTTAGGGATTTGAGATTATTCCAATTCTAATAAGTTATTTTATGATAAGTTCCTCATTATTCTATATAACATTCATTTATAGGTAATCAAATTTTATTTAGCAAAATGATCCATTACTTTTAAAATTTTAAAAAATTAGCTTCATGCAAAGTGGCTCCCCGCCCAGCAATTTTCTAGAATTTGAGAGCATTCCAATTCTAATAAGTTCTTCCATGATAAGTTCCTTATTATTATTTATCACATTCATTTATATATAATCAAATTTTATTTAGCAAAATGGTCCATTTTATAATAAGATATGTAATTCCTTTTTTTTCACATTAAAGTTGACCGATAACCTTTATACACATGGTTAGTTAGATTCCTCATTATTATTTATAACAATAATTTATATATTTTGAACTAAATAGTTTATTTTACAATCGAATGTATAATTCCTTTATAAGTAAATGTGTGCCCTGGTAAAAGTTTCTTCAAATTACAATAATATTTTTGTTGAAATATTTTTTTTTTTACTAATCAAATAAATGTGTGCATTTATAAAGTTTCTTTCTTGTTGCAATAATTTTTTTTAATTCTATTTATAAAATTTTCAACCATATTAATACATTTATATAAGTTGACAAGCTACTTTTTAATTTACTTTCAATATAATAGTTTTTTTTTTTTTAATTTCATTTGTAATACCTTCAACTATATCAACCACATTAAAAGTATAAGTATTATAAAAAGTATTACATAAGTTGACAAAAGACTTTTTAATTTACTCTCATTAATAAAAGATTTTTAATTTACTCTCATTAATAGTCTTTTAATTTACTCTCCTTAATATTAAAACGTGCAGTTATACAGACAAAGATGTGTGTAGACATGTAACACTAAAACGTGCAGTTAATTGGACAGAGATGTATGTAGACATCAAACTTGCAAATGCCGTGTCAAGGAATTAAGGCCTCGACTCTTCAGCTACCCTTGGGGGCGTGATGGTATTGATATCCAACATTCAGCTAATTATACAGTCAACCCAACTGCTAGGTTTTCACTAAAATCCTAAAATATCAGAGATTAGCGGTGGCAGCAGAATTGGTGTCTGAGATTGGTCAGAGCCATTTGGCTCTAAAAACTCAGTACGGTTTCCGCTGATTTTTACTTTTTAATTGAAGCGATACCATCAATACGAAGCATCGATTGAAAATGACAGATTGGTTCAGAGGGCCCGGTAACGTGGAGTTGCTTGTAATAGCCGTTATATGACCGTAGAATTATGGGCAGATGTGAGATAGCGAAATTTGAAATTTTAGATCCAAATCTTTCACCATCTAAAGCGACTCTGGTTCAGTAATTTGGATTGAGATGGCCATTTCCACGTTTTGGAGACTGCATATTCCAGATGGAAAAGGAGAATAAATCCAACGAAAATTAATCCAAATTATCGTATATTGATACCCGTATCAAACTAAAGACACAATCTGTCCATTGAGTCCCAGCTCTCCTTATCTGGTAGAAAAGGACAAAATAGTTAGTCATTGTTATAAAAAAATGTCTTGATTAGAGAAGAAAATATTTCACAATTACTTTGTAGATATTCAAAATTTGATTTCAGATATTTGTAAACGAATTGTTTTTAGTGCTATTTTTTTTAAAATTTCCATGTTGATTTTTTTTGTAAATTTATTGAAATCACAAATTTGATGGGTAACACTTACTCAATTGAAGTGCTCTAGAGTCCATATATACAATTAAAAAAGTAGTTTAAATAACACAAATCAATATTTAAACTCAAAATTTTCCACCAAATTTAAGCACTTGAAAATCCAAAAAGACATACTAAAAACAACTCCATTTGTAAAACCTGAAAACTTAGGTATAGGAGATAAAAAGCAAATTAAAAAAAAAGCAATTAATACACGTTAACATGAACCAAAACTGATACATTAAACTGTCTAAGGAATGCTCAGTTTATGTGTACTTACGATTGAATTACTTGATTTAATCATTATTAGGCTAAGTGCACTAGCTGAAGCAAAAACGTGCCTCATGAGTTACTAAATATGCTAACCAAAACTTTGGTAAGAAAAATATGAAAATCAATAAAATTAAAAACACAATTATTTTAAATGGAAAATAATTATTCACGAGGAAAGAGACAAATCACTAAATATAATTTTTTTTGTGAATAAAGAGCAAGTTGCTTAAATAATACAGCAAAAGATTGTGCCTCAACTTGCCCAAAGGGAAACCAGGTCTGTTGGCCATCTTAAACAGTTAAAGGCCAGCCAAAACCGATATTGTTTTAGTGTAGTTGTAGCAGTAAGAGCTACACGACTGTGTCCATAATACTAACATATACAACAACAACTATAATAGCGTTGAACAAAAAACATATATAATAAAAAAGAAACAAGAAGTTCTAGACATCAGAAGATTTCACTGGGGCTGGATCTTCTTCAGACCCAAGCAGCTCCACCCACAACATATCTCGCAGCTGCTCTTCAATACGTCCAATACGATCATTCTGCTGCTGCTGGATCTTAGCCATAGTAGTCATGTCCTGTTTAATATGATTAAGCTCAAATAACAAAGAAGAAGGAGAATCCTGTTCCTTCATACTCATGAGAGCTGTTGCAAGAACACATTTAAGACGCCAATACATCTTAACAGTTTGCTAGAACAAAGACACCCTGCCCCTAGTACTCCAAGGGTCTAGCAGGAAATCCAGTTTTACTTGCTGCTGCTGTGGTTCAGTTTCGTCATCCAAACTATGTTGCTTCCAGGCCTCAATTTGCTTGCGAATAGGTGGAGGGGTCATGCTTGTATATGCATTAACTAGATTCTCAACAACCTGTTCATTTGTTTTACACCCTCGTTTAGAAGAGCGCACAGGGACCTTCGTTGCCTGACCCTTGCCTCTTGATTTACGAGCTGACAATGTGGACTTGGTCATTTTGGTGCCCAAGAAGCCTATGAGAAAAAGAGACGCACCAGAGCGAAACAGTAAGGTAGATAATCTGTGAAAGACAAGCCGACGGAAACAGTTGCAAGATTGAACAGAAATATATATGCGCAGGACTGAGTAATAAGGGCTAGCGTGACAAAGGACAAGCCGAAAACCAGAAATATATATGCACAGGACTGAGTAATAAGGGCTAGCGTGACAAAGGACGAGCTGAAAGCCAGAAATATATATGTGCAGGACTGAGTAATAAGGGCCAGCGTGACAAAGCACGAGCCGAAAACCAAAATATGTTTATATTTTTATTTTTCATTTTCACATCATAAGAGATTATGAAAAAAAAAAACATGATGATGTCTGAGACTAATCTTTGGTCTATCGAACCTAAAGAAAAGAGTTATTTAGTTTGATTTAAGATTTTATTCCTATGCTCAAAAATCTTGGAGAGAAGCCTCTCGACCTCACTATAATTTTGACATCATAAAAGGCTAGGAAGGTCAGTATTGCAACAAAGATTATGAAATTGAGCTCTAATGTGGTTGTACGTGGGGCACTCTAAGAGGAAGTGATTTTCATCCTCGATGTTCATATTCTCACAGAGATGGCAGATCCTTTCCATCCGTGGTGTGTTAGGAACTATCCAATGACCTGTTTCACTATGGAGCTCATGAGAGTTCATTCTAATTTGGCTATATTAATTTTCTTCTTTGAGATAGTTGAAACAGAGAGATACTTTTGATCTTCTAGGGTGGAGTTGATGACATCCTTATAATATCTTAATTTTCTTTTAGCTGCTAGATCTTTCTCACACAACATTTTTTCTTTCAACTTAGAAGTAATTTTTTTTAATGTTATTAATGTTTTGCAATGCAACATTCTTGTCAATCTCCCAATGGTTTAACCAGGCCCTGGTGTCTTTATACCAACTTCATTTAAGCCTTAGGTGGTTTTGGCTAGAATTTAAAGCTAGCTTAGGAAGTCTATGGTCTCCTATGCTATTGAGCTTGTGCTTGTACAACAGAAGCCTAGTCATAGCTAGGCTCTCGATAGGGGAAGCACCCACTTCTATAACGAGAATAGGATAGGGTGTATTTCTTTTAATTTTAAGGTTATACGTTGTAAAACGATTGTGGATTTGCTCAATATTTCTCCAGGATTCTCTAGAGATGCTGCAACCCTAAACCTCACATCCATATAAAATAACAGGAGTGACTAAAGTTTCAAAGAGGAATTTCTTTCTATCCCACATTACAACGTTTGTCATTTTACAATTATTTTCAAGACCAAAATAAGCTTTCCACCCCCCATTAATCCTTTTCTGAATGCTATAGTTCCAGTTGAACTTGTGATGAATATCAATTCCTAGGTACTTGTAAGAAGACACTTCCTCCAAGTTACTACTGTCATACATAAAATTAGCATAAGTTTCCTTCTTGGATTTGATAATCATAACTTTTTTTTTGTTAGTGTTAATAGACATACCCATGGTAGAGAAGAAATCCTTAAGAAGTATAAGTTTCTTATCAAGATCAGATGGGCACCTTGCAAGAAGAACAATATCGTCAGCATAGAGAAGAAGGATGATGACTATCCTAGCTAAGAACGTGCCATCACATCCTGCTTCCTCTAAACAACCTTCTAGCTTGTCAATGTAAATGCCAAATAGGGTAGGGGAGAGGGGGGAACCTTGTTTAACTCTGATATTACACTTAATATCTTTCGACCACCCCTCATTGCTCTTTAACTTGGAAATTACATTCTCGTATAATCTTATAGCGGGTTCTCTTAGCTCGAAAGGAATATTTAGCTCTTCTAATCTATTCCATAGGTTGTTTCTAGGAACCGTATAAAAAGCCTTTCTAAAGTCCAAAAATCAACAGAAGGGATTGGATTTATCATTGCGGCATTCCTCCGCAATGATCCTAAGTGTAACAAGGTGGTCCATTGTTGAGTGCTGCCTTCTAAAACCTCCTTGGCCTTTAGCCTACTTACTTTCACTTTCAAGCCAAATGCTCAACTTCTTTTCCAAAATAATACCATATAACTTGGCCAAGAGAGGGATGATCATAATTGTCTGATAATTAGAGGGGTTATTTGTATCCCCACTTTTAAAAATAGGGATAATGAGGCTCTGAGTCCAAGGTTTAGGAACCCTTTCTTGACCACTTGGTTGAAAATCTTGTGGATGTGGGGGATGAGGACATGACCTCCAATTTTTAAGATTTCTGCCTGGTAACCTTCAATGTCTTTAGCATTCCCATTTACCAGGTGTTTAACCCCAAAATTAATGTCTTCTAATGAGAAAACATCTTTCGTTGTGAGTAGGGTTTGAAATTTATCCTTGGCATTTGGAGATTCATCAAACTTTTTAAGATAGGAATTTCAGTCGTGTAAAGAAATTTTATTATTATCTTTAGTTTTCCTAGTTAGAATCTGCCTCCAGAATTTCTTAGGAGACACCTTAGAGAGGTGTAAGAGATTCTCTTGTATTTTACGAATAGATTGCCTCTTTTTCCTTTTATTTAAGGAATTACACATTTTTATCTTGTCAATTTTGAGAGATTCATCAACAGCTTCCTTAATTTCTCTCCTCACACTTTTACAATCTTTGTCATACCATGGGTTGGTTTTGCTATTTCTTTTATTAATTGATACTTCAATTGAGAACTTCTTAATAGAGTATGAGAGGGTTGTAGTAAAATTATGATAGAGGTCATCTATATTGTCTATACTAGATAAAGGAAGAAAATTAGTTTTTAATTCATTTAGAAAGATATCATTTTTATTTCTATCAAAGATTAATTTATTTTTTACTATAAGGATTAACTTCAATGGGATCTTTATGCATGAAAAAATTGAGAGTTATGAGTAAAGGCCTATGATCATAGTCAGGCTCGTAATCACCTAAGATGTCAAAATTTAGTATTTCATTGTATAAAGGGAGATCAGAAATAACATAGTCTACCAGGTTGCTGCCAAGCCCATGGATGCAGGTCATTTGGCTAGAATTGGGCCACTTCTTTAGACTGTTGCAAATTATGATATCCTGAGCACTACAGAGCTTGAATAGCTCCGACCCAAACAAATTGTCCCTGAGGTCTTCAGAGCTCATTTTGTACAAGCTAGCTAGACTAAGGTCTTCGTCTAACCAAAGAGGATTGGGGTTGGAATGATTTCTTATAAGAATAGCTTTGTTGCCTAAAGTTCGAGCATTAAATTCACCCATTAAAAGGATATTACCTTCATTCCTTAGACTAGAAATATCATTCTCTAAACCATTTTATGGACTACTTTTATCTAGATTCTTTTTCTTATAGAAGTTAGAATTGATAGGGGGAAATAACATATTGCTATGTAGGTCCTTTTATCATTAATGTTAGTAATCTCAATCCAACTATATTGATTGTAAGGGTCGTTTTTATAAATCCTAGCATGGGGGGAGATGTTCTTCTTAATGTAGCAAGCTATGCCCCCAATGTCTTTATGGGAGGATCGCTTGTTCCAGGTAGACCATAGTGCAAATCCATATATATGTATATCTTTTTTTATTTAATAATAAAATTACATAAAAACTATTTAAATATATATAATTTATTATTTTTAAATACATTTCATACATTAAGATTCAATTTCAGTTTTAAATAATTTGTCATATATAATATTAATTTTCATATTGTTTTAATTAAATAAAATGATGATGATATTTGAACACTTATTTTAATAGAGGTTAAATATTTTAAAACAAAATTAACAAATTTTTTAACATTTTAAGCTTATAAACTAATTTATCTTACTCATCATCATTAAACTTAATTGTAGTTTTTTTTTTAAATTTTAATTACATTTTAATTATTAGCTTTATTTAAAATAAGTTAAAATTTCAAAAAAAATGTTATAATTATATTATTTTTTTAAATTTTAATTACATTTTTATTATTAGTTTTACTTAAAATAAGTTAAAAGTTCAGAAAAATGGTTATAATTATAAATATTGATTCTTGAGAGTATTTTTTTCAACAATAAATTTATTTATTTATTCAAAAGTAAAATTTCTATATTCAAAAATACAATTTTATCTCTCATATATAAATCACACTCACCATATAGGGTGACTAGTGAAGTGAAGAAGAGGGGGTATGAGTAAGGCCACACAAGTGCCGCTTTGGACCAATAGACAAGGGAGCGTGTAAACACATCCCTTGCAAATGCCATAATATGTACTCAATCGAGCGTGGAAACACATCCCTTGTAAATGTCATAATATGCACTCAACCTTGAAACTCTCAAACCTTGTAAATGATGATGGGATGTGCGGTGGTTATGGTGGGGGCCTTTCAGCATGTGTAATATATCTACCTTGCTTTACCTTAATTTACATAGGAAAAATTTACAATAAAAAAAAATCATAATGGTAAATGTACCCAACTTAATCTAAAAACATTAAGTAGATGAGAATATTGGTTTAGTATCTAATTACTCATAATAATCTACCACATAATGCATTAGATATTACTATTGAATTCTCTTTAATTTTCCATTGATTACCATAGTACAAGGTATGTGGGATTTTATAGTTTGATTGATGCACGGTACCGATCACAATAAATCTATCGTCCCCCAAGCATTCACAATGTAAACCTTTTTCGAGACACTTTGCATCAATCCTCTGCATTGTTTTTGGCGCTCACTTTCCATGGTTTAGATCTTCTAGGGTTTTCCTATATGGTCAAGATCTCATTTGGTGGTTACAGGGTAACTACCTCCCTCTCTTGTCGCATTCGTTCTGTCATTTTCTCCATCTTCGTAGTTACACTTAGCTCTACAACACAAGGTTTCATTGGACCTCCAGGTAAACATTGCTAGAATTGCATGGAACCTTCACTCTGTCTCTGTTACACTTGCCTGCACAGTGTTGATATATTGGTTTTCTTCTCACTGATAAGTAATGTTTCTTTTGACCGCCATGGTGTGGAACCTGTGTAGCCCTTCTCAGACAGTCATGGGATTTTGACAGGGAACTTGATGGTGAATGTAAGGGTTTTAGTCTGCATCTTTACTTTTGATTTAAAACATTGGTTTCTTCAGTGCAACTTAGATAATAAGGTTAAATCTTCTAGTTAAATTTTCAAGTGTTCCACCCCATTGAGGAAACCCCAAATAGGGAAGGTAGTCATTATGTTTCTTGTGTCACTATTTAGCTTGGTTGCGACTATTCTTTGCCCAATTTATATGTTTATCTTGTTTAATGATTTTCTGTTCATTTCAGGCTCTCATGGATGGTATGCAACCTTTCCAATTCACAAGTTTCTATTTCTTTCCTCTCATGTGTACAAACAATCATTTAGGTTCTTTGGCTCTTTTTCCAGGTGTTGTTATTCACAATATTTTCTAGTTTCTTAGTTGTGATTGATCTTGTTCTCATAATAGAGGCTCAAATTGTAGTGTTAGTTGGTTAGGGTTTGTTGTCGACCACTGGTCACTTTAGGTCCTATTTAAATGTTAATATGTAACTCATTTTATTGGCAAAAATATGGCATGCTTTGAAGTTCTATGGCTCAGTTCATAAATTATTGTTTCCTTGAAATGATAAAAGGCACAACTTTTCATTGTTCTGTTTTCTTTTTGTTCATATATATGTGTAAAAAACACCATTGAATTTGGACCATGCGTTCATTTTTCACTCGACAATGGTTATTTCAATTTAGTTGCGCAATATGATTTTAAATGATTCTTGGATTTCTCGATTTCAGTAATAAAATGTAGGGCTTCTGGTTATTATTTTCATGGTGTGTTTGTGGTTAATAGCTATAATAAGAATCTACAATTTTCTTTCTTTCACTTCTGTGTGGTCGGCTATGTACTTATATTGGTATTTAAGCAATAACAATGAAGCCTGACTCTCATTGGAATAGAAAGATCGATTCCTCGACTGCCAAACTAGCTCAACATTGTAACTAAACTTTATGGGTGCCAAACCTACAACCCTTACGAAAAAATTAACTTCTGGACTAAATGATAAGTTGATTTTTTTGACTTCAAACCTCTTTGCCCATTATTTAATTATTTATTCATCTGTTTAAGAGGATTATGATAGTTATTGGTTTGTTTGTTTGAATAAGTATCTATTTGAATTTCAAAATATTACTGTAACATGATGTAAATATAAATATTCCATATCGTCAACAGTATTTTGAAAACAATATATCATATATCTTAAATCTTACTTCTTACTTGATGGCACTAATCACATTTTTTCATATATCAATATTCACAGAGTCAACGAAGAGAAACTTGTTAATATACATATATTTGGGCTTGTATTGTAACCCCATACTAGCAACATTATTAGAGTACAATGCTTCTCCCTTCCAATGAGATATGTTCCTAAAATGCATCTCCCCCCAAGCTCTCTCGCAATACAACAGTTGTCTCTAGTAGTTACCAATTGTTCTAGTTTTTATCCATGGATGTCTAGTCTCAACTAGATTGAGCTATCATTAGTTTGAGAAATTTTCTTCTCAGTTAGTCCTCATTGGAATTTTGAATCTCACTGTCTATCATTCATTTTGTTCTCTTTTTTTGCCCATTTTTTCATCATGCACTTTTACCCTTTTGCATTTCCCATATTTGGTTAAGTAACTACCTAATCCTAATTTCTTCAACTCTTTCTAGGATGCATAGATGCCAACATTCCTCTAGCTATTTCTTTTCATGTTCACAATACAATTATAAAATTAAATTAAAAATCCTAATTCAACATATCCAAGAAACATTTCTAATTATTTACATGGATACCCTTATGCATAGCCATTTTCATTTCAGCCTTCCCAACCCACACATGAATAATTTTATATTTTTTATCCACACATATCACCAAAGTAATAAAATTTCCCTTGAGTTACCATGAGACATCACATAATCCCCCCCTTTATGAAGAACACCATCCTGATGTTTGTAATTTAAAAAAAAAATGGGGTACATGTTTTACATTCGGTTCTCATCCTCCCAAGTAATCTCTTCTAGGATAAAGTGCTTCCACTGCACTTTAACCTGGGTGATAGCTTGTCTCTGCAACGTTACTTCTCTCCAATCTATGATTTGTAGGGGCTCGACCAGAAACTCATTGTCTGGTTTGGCCTGTACACACAAATGCAATATCCATTGTTTGTCTTCTCCATGTTTCAATTATATAACATTTACAGCCATCTAAGTCCAGTTCAATTACATATGTATTTTCCCAATTGATAATATGCTTATGATCATGAATGTATTTTTCAATAATGAAACATGGAATATGTAATGAATGCATATATGACTAGGAAAAGCTAGTTGATATGCAATAGGTCCTATACAGGCCAATATTTGAAATGGGTCGCAGAAAAAAGGAGCCAATTTCACACACGTTCCCCAATGTAGGGTACTTATTTTAGGCTTTACTCACACTTACATATGATTCCCTACCTAAAACTCCCAATTCCATCACTTTTGGTCAGCATAATTCTTTTGCCGATCTTGGGTAGCCTTTAAGTTCCTCCTCACGTTTTTCACAGCCTCTTCCATCTCTTCCAGCATATCAGGTCTTGTCATCAATTTATCTTCTCGTCCACTCCAATTGATATATTTTATACATCTACATCCATATAATACTTCAAATGGACTCATCTTAAGAGATGCATGATAGTTATTATTTTATGAAAAATATACTAAATGAATATAGTCATCCCATTCTCCTTGTTGTTGCATTAAATACATTATTAACATGCTTAGAGCACTTGGTTCACATGTTTTTTTTTATCCTCTATTTCATGGTGGTATGTGGTACTAAATTATATCTGAGTACCCAAACCATCAAACAAAGTCTTCCAAAACATGGATGTTAACTTAATGTCCTTCTCAGATACTACCACTCTTTCTATCCCATGTATTCTATAAATTTCTTTCATAAGATATGTTGGAAATTTGAAATTTTTTATAAGTGGATTGGACTAGAATAAAGTGGGAATATTTACTCAATTTATCTACCACCACTATTGTAGAATCATTGTGCTTCCTAATTTTGGGAAAGCCAGTGATAAAATCACGTTTTATAATTTCCACTTCCATTCCAGAATAGGTAGTGGGTGAAGCAACCCCACTGGGTATTGATACTCTATCTTTACTTGCTGACACTCCAATATTCAGACACCTCCCTTTTCATACCTGGACAAAATTATTATTTTCTCAAAGTAGAGATCAAATTTTGATACCCAAGATGTGCATCATACACACTCTTCTTTTATTCGTCCAAAATTGATTATTTAATATCTATTTGATTTGGAACATAAATTTTATTACGATACATTTGTATATTTTCTAAGTTTACATCATATCCCTTTTTTCTTTCATTACTATCCAAATTCTTCGCTTGTTTCCACAATAATTTATACTCTGGGTCCCTTTGTGTAGCTTCCTTGATCTGATCTTTAAAAACAATATTTATCCCACTAATTGATACTTCATTAAAAAAATTTACTTTTATGCTCAGGGCATCTGCTACCCAATTCTCCTTGCCTTTTAGATGCCTAATTTCAAACTCAAATTCACTCAAAAAATAAGTCCAGTTTTTTTGTTGGGCATTATCCGCAGGCTAACTAAAATAGTTGGTTAGGCTACAGTGACCTGTTATTAGCAAAAAAATTCTTTCCCAGCAAATAATGCTACCACATTTTAAGAGCATGAATAAATGTTATTAGATATAAGTCATAGGAGGAATAATTTTGTTCATGTTCTTTCAATTTACGTGACTCACAAGCCACAAATTTTCCTTCCTGCATCAACACTACCCCTACACCGTCCTTACAGGCATTGGTACACACCAAAAATTCCTTATCTAGATCACCTATCCTCAAAATGGGAGCAGTCGTAAGTAATTTCTTTAATTGATCATATCGAGTTTGACACTCAATTGTCCAATTAAATTGTCTTCCCTTCTTTTGTAAGGAATTAATGGGATAGTCTACTTTCATAAAATCCTTAATAGATTTCTAGTAGTATCCATCCAGCCCCATAAAAGGTATTATATGAGTTATATTTTTAAGCATGGGCCACTCCATAATGGTTTTTATTTTCTTTGGATGTACGATAATACAATCTTTTGTGATCACATTTCCTAAATACTGAATTTTATCCTTACAAAATTCCCACTTTCTATATTTTCCATACAACTCGTGTTCTCTTAGAGTTTGAAAAATGATTTCAAGGTGTCTATTGTGTTCCTCCAATTTTCTAGAGTACACAACAATGTCATATATGAAAATTAACACAAATTTATTTAAATATTGATGGGACACATTGTTCATGAGACACATAAACGTTGTTGGCGCATTAATCATCCCAAAGGGTAGAACTGCAAACTCATAGTGCCCATAGAGGATCCTAATATTTTCTTTAAGCATGTCATCCGCCTTAATTCATATTTGATGATATCTAGAGTGCAAATAAATTTTTGAAAAAAAACTTTCCACTTTTAATTGATCGAATAGGTCATCAATACAGGGTAAGGGGTATTTATTCTTGACTGTGAGTTTCTTTAATTTTCTACAATCAATGCATAGTCGTAAGGTTCCATCCTTCTTTCTAACGAAAAGGAATGGAGCTCCCCAAGGTGACACACTTGGGAAAATATACTTGTTATCTAACAACTCTTGTAGCTGCGTTTTAAGTTCATTTAATTCTGGGATACTGATACGATAGGGTGGTATTGATACAGGAGTTTCTCCTAGAATAATTTAAATAGTAAAATTGATGTCCCTCTTTGGGGGTAACCATGAAATATCTTCAAGAAATACATTAGAAAACTCTCGTACAATCAGAAAATTTTCTATAGTAGAAGTATTTTCCTTGGAGTTGGAGTAGCCAACGTGCACCAAATAAATTTGACATCTTTTCCTTCTACATTTAGCCAACTATGATGCAGTGATTGGTCTTAGTTTTTGGGGTACCTTTATTCCCTGTAGTCCTTGTCTCTTGTCATCTTCAGTTAAATAACTAATTGGATTTCCTTTGCAATCTAATATAGATCATTGTTTCTCCAACCAATCCATTCCAATCACTATATCATAGGATCTCAAGGGTAAAACATTAAAATTTGTGGTTATAGGTTGACCTGCTAATTCAATGGGGCAATTATCTACTTTGGAAATTACCTTTCACTTGGTCCCGATGGTTAACTATACTATCCATGGGATCTGAAATTTAATAGTCTCTAAATGAAATTTCTCTATTAATTTAGGACTCACATAACTCAAGCTAGCTCATGGATCAATTAAAATAGATATAGTCTTGGTAGAAACCTTACCTTTGAATTCTATCATAGTGGGTCGGTATTCTTCTTGGTGATCCTCCAATTCAACATTAATCCTAGGTAGGATTTTGGTCACCTGTCCCACTGTTGGTGCCTCTTGAATATGTACCACCCTCTTCATCCTTTTGGATAAGCATATTTCTTAACATCATGTGGTTTTCCACAACCCCAACAATGCAATGGGGGTCTAACAACTGGTTCCAATTCAAGTTTACTAGACTAGTAATTTTTCAATTCATTCTGACTCTTTTGTTTTTGCTGAAATCTATTAGAATTTCTGTTGTATTTATTTTTATATCCGCTTTTAAAATTAGTGGTTTTCACCCCCTTCCCCCTCCTATAGGACTTATACCCCTATTTATATTTCCACGTTATTCCATTATCACATTTAAACTTCATCTGTTGATAACATATTCAAGCTTTTCTGATAACCTCATCAATGGTTTTTGGGTTATCAAACTCTAACCTTTATTTCATAAAAAATGATAAACTACTAATAAATCGTTACACCTTCAGTTTTTCCTCATATATGTAAATACCATACCTTAACAAAGATGTAAAATTTTAGATAATCTCATGAATAAAGAGTTGTACCAGTCGTAATTCATGGAATTACTTTTCTTTTTAATTGTAGAATCATTCCATTAAATATTTGTCCTTAAAGTGTTTTTGGAATTCCTCCCATGTTACTTCTTATTTGTGAATTTTTCGCACTCTGTTTTTCTTTCTACCACCACAGGGTGGCCTTGCATTGCAATTGATAGATGACTAATCGAGCTTTTAAGTTATGGTCGTATTCATAAATTTGAAAATACTTATTCATATCGATAAGACAAGCTTCGACAAACTCTTCATTTTACCCATCGAATGTTAGAGGTTTAATATTTTTAAACTCACCTTGCAATTCCAATTTTTGTCGTGTAGATCCTATATGTCTAGAAACCTGATATGCCTCCTCCTCATTATTCTCCTGGTCCTCCTTCAAACCTGGATTGGTGTCTCTTTGTCTGTGTGAGCCATTTCGGTCCCCATTCTCTGGGATTGGGTCAAGGTTTCGATGGTTTTGTCTATTCGGAAAACCCTTCATGTTCCTCTCTCGCTCCTCTTTAATAATGGTAAATGTACCCAACCTAATATGAAGTCACTAAGTATATGTGAATAATTGTATAGTATATGATTACTCTCATAATAATATACCACATAATGTATTATACCTTATGATTGAGTTCACCTTAATTATCCATTGACTACCATAGTACAATTTATGTGGAATTTTATAGTTTGATTGATTCACAATAACGATCTACTAGCCTTCAAACATTCACGACGTAAACATTTTGGAGACACTTGGTATCAATCGTCTACATTTATTTTGGCAGTCACTTTCCACAGTTTAGATCTTCTAGGGTTTTCCTGGATGATCAATATCTCATCTAGTGGTTATAGGTAACCACCTACCTCTCTTGTCACAATCATTCCGTCATTTTATCCATCTCCGTAGGTGGACCCGACTCTGAAACATAGGGTTTCAATGGGCCTCTAGGTAAACATTGCTAGAATTGCATGGAATATCCATTCTATCTTTGTTACACTTTCCTGCATGGCATTGATAGATTGGGTTTCTTCTCACAGGAAAGTAGGGTTTCTTTTGACCGCCATGGTGTGGAACCCATGTTGCTCTTCTCACATACTCATGAGATTTTGACAGGGAAATTGATAATGAGTGTCAGGATTTCATTCAACATATATTCTTTGGATTCAAATAATTGGTTTCTTCAGTGAAACTTAGATAAGAAGGTTAAATCCTCTAGTTAAAGTTTCAAGTTTTTCTCCCCATTGAGGAAAACCCAACTCAGCCAGAGAATCATTATTTTTCTTGTGTCATTCTCTAGTTTGGTCATGACTATTATTTTCCCAGTTTATGTTTTTATCCTGTTTAATGATTTTTTGTTCATTGTGGACTCTCATGGAAGTATGCAACATTTCCAGTTCACAATTTTTAGCTTATTTCCTCCTGGATGTATCAGATAATCATTTGGGTTCTTCTGCTCTTTTTCTAGGTGATATTATTTTCAATACTCTTCGGTTTCTTAGCTTTGGCTGAGCTTGTTCTCTGAACAGAGGCTCAAATTGTAGTTCTAGTTGGTTAAGGTTTTGAGCAGACCATGGTTCACTTCTAGTACTATTTGAGTTTTAATATTTAACTTATTCTATCTGTTGGAACATGGCCTGCTCTAAAGTTCTATGGCTCGGTTTATAAATTATTTTTTCCTTGAAATGATAAAAGGCATAAATTTGCACTAGTTTGTTTTCTTTTTGTTCATATATATGTATAAAAAAAATCATTGACTTTGGATTTTGTGTTCATTTTTCAACCAAAAATGGTTATTTAATTTTAGTTCTGTAATATGATTTTAAATGATTCGTGGTTTTCTCGATTTGAGTAATAAAATGTAGAGATTTAGGTTATTATTTTCATGGTGTGTTTCTAGTTAATAACTATAATAAGAATATACAATTTTATTTCTTTCACTTATTTGTGGTTGGCTATGTACTTATAATCGTCTTTAAGCAATAATAGTGAAATATGCCTTCATTTGGAACCAAAAGACCAGTTCCTCTGCTTCCAAACTAGCTTGGCCTTGGAACTAAAATTTATGGGTGCCAGACCAACAACCCCACCCAACCAATTAGCTTTTGGACTAAATGATAAGCTCTCTTTTTTTAATTGCAAACCTTTTTATGCATTATTCAATTATATATTAATTTGTTTAAGAAAATTATGATAGTTCTTGATTTATCTTTCTAAAGATGTATCTATTTGAATATCAAAATTTTACTATAACATTCTGTAAATATAAATATTTCATATCATCTACAGTATTTTGAAAATAATATATCATATATTATAAATATTACTTCTTACCTGATCGTACTAATTACATTTTTCTATATATCAATCTTCACACAGTCAACGAAAAAAACTGATTAATATACTTATCTTTGGGCGTGTACTGTAACCCTTGACTAGAAACACTGTTAGGGGACAATACTCCTCTGTGACAAGGACATCAATTCCTAAACTACATCTCCCCCCGAGATTTTTCACAATCCAACAATTGTCTCAAGAAGTTACTGGTTATTATGTTTTTTATCCACAGCTATTTGGTCTCATCCAAAATTATCTATCATATGTTTGAGCATTTTGTTCTCAGTTAATCGTCATTGTATTTCTAGCTTTCAAATTTAACTATCCATCCTTCATGTTTTATTTTTTCCCATTTTTTCGTCAGGAACTTTTACACTTTTGGCTTTCTCGTATTTGGGTAGGTAACTGCCTCAGCTTAACTACTTCAACTGTTTCCAGGATGCAATCTTGCAAGCATTTCCTCCACCTATTGATTTTCATGTTCACAGTACAATTATAAAATAAAAATAAAAATCGTAATTTGACATATTAAAGAAACATATCTAACTATATACATGCATACCCTTATGCATAACCATTTTCACTTCAGCCTCCTCGACCCATACAAGAATAGTTTTATAATTTTTATCCACACATTTTACCACAGTAACAATATTTTCCTTGAGCTGCAAGGGGACATCACAACATATCAGGAGGCTGAGCCTGATTTCGAGCATGGATGAGTTATTGTAGATGGTAGAGTTCGTATTCTACTAGCTATTTGAACTAATATGCAATGAATATACTGTAGAAATTTTAATACAAATTATGTAATGCCTGGATTCTCCTGATTTAACAATTACTTTCCACTGTTAAATATAGAATCGCTTCTACAAAAATATTTGCAGAATTTAAAACACGATCTCCAATTGCAATATCAGGAAGAAATATCAACCACACATAACACAATTGTTTTTACCGGGAAAGAATAAAGCTAAAAAGCCCACTATCATATATTATGTATATATCATGAATCATGAAACAATCTCGTAAAAAACTCTAATCCAAGAGCTCTTATTAAAATATACAATCGTCTCACACTATCATACAAAAAATTGAAAATTCATGTGCCAATTTACTACCTCTAGACAACGTGCCTCCACTGTGTAATCCCAGCTGATAGCAATCCCTGAATGAATGGAATCCTTCTTGCCTTGACTGTGCAATCCTCATGGGCACATCCAATGTGTGTGTGGTTTCATGAGTGCAACCACTAATGTCACAACTGATAGTCAAAATTTCCCTTTCACCTATATCTCAACTGGGTCTCCACTAGATCTGACATGCACGTAGTTAAAAATAGTAAATCTTCAGTTGCATGTGATACCACTGATTTTGAATTAATTAATAATTAATTCATTTATCTCTCACTAGTGTATCTTTAGTTACAACTAGCACAACTAAGTTTAACAAAATTAACTGAGTTAAACTACTTTACAACTCACATAACTACACATCCAACTCTCTTATAACTTCGAATCACTCGGTTACAACTAAGTGAACTTGCATGTCCCACCAACCAACCTTTGAACTAGAATTTCCTATAGCTAGCTGATTTGCCACTTCAATTAACTGTTTCGAGGTGCTCATTGAGAATAGATTATTGTTTATCGTCCAACTATTATTAAGGGATAATAATAGTCGACATGCATATATAAATAGACATGTGATATATAAATAGATCATCATCTATAAATAGAATTTTCTCATCCATCTATAAATAGACATCATCTATAAATAGAATTGGCTCATGCATCTATAAAAAGACCTCCACCTAAAAATAGCGTGAGGCTCCATCCTAGTGTAGGTGCATAATTTTCACTAGGATCTTGTTGTTGAATCTCAACACTCCCTCTCAACAAGAAATGGATTATCCTTCATCCCAATACTATCTCTATGGTATTCGAATTTGCTCTTGGTAAGCACCTTTGTCAGAATGTTTCCATCCTGATCTTCCGTAGGAATGTATTTAAGCAACATGATCTTCTACTGCACACAATATCTGATATGATGATACCGAATATCTATATGCTTAGATTTATTATGAAACACAGGATTAATCAAGAGTTTAATGAAACTTTGATTATCAAAATGAATCACTCTCAGATCTAAATGAGAACCAAACAAACCAGCCAAGATATTTCTCATTCGGATAGCCTCACATGAATCTTGAATTGCTACCATGTATTCCTCTTCCGCTGAATTGAGTGCCACAGATATTTGCTTCCTTCTTTACCAATAAATAGTTGTAGATCCAATGGTAAATATCCCCCCTGATGTGCTCTTTCTGTCCGATGGGCTACCTACCCAATCTGCATACGTGAAGTCATGGAACTTCACCTCATTGATTTGTATGTATGATAATCCATATTTAGATGTTCCCCTCAGGTATCTCAGGACATGCTTGCCCTCCTTCCAAAAGAGCTTGGTAGGCTTAACCATTGCTTGACTTAGCTAGTTAACCGGATAGCAAATGTCTAGTCTCATGTTCACTAGATACATTAGTGAACCCACTAACTATCGGTATAAAGTAGTATCCACTACCTCTCCAGATGTAGCATCCTCTTTCCTCAAGTTTCTCGGAAGAGGAGTATCCATGGGTTTACACCCCTTCATGTGAAACTTACCTAGTATCTCCCTTGCATACTTTCCTTGAGACACAAAAGGTTCACCATATCGCTACCATATTTTCAGTCTAGGGAAATAATGATGGAGGCCCATATCCTTCTTCTTGAACTCGTTGGCAAGGTCCTCCTTGTATGATTGTATCTGCTGCTCATCATCAGTCAGTATTAAATCATCAAAATAAATAACAATGACTAAAATCTTACCCTCCACCACAATTTGGTATAGTTTTGCATCCGCCTCACTTTTGGTGAAGCCCAGTCTAGTGAAATAGTTGTCTATACAAGTGTACCAAGCATGGGGTGCTTGCTTCAACCTATACAATGCTCTTTTGAGTTGGCATACATGCAACTCACTATTGAAGATCTCAATTCTTCAAGCTGCTCTATGTACACCTCTTCCTCAATGATCCCATTGAGAAACATAGTCTTGACATCCATCTGATTAATGCACCAACCCATTTGTGCTGAGAGAGCAAGGATGATCCTTATGGAAGAATACGCTGCGACAGGTGAAAATCTTTCTTCATAACCAATCCCCTCGATCTCTGAGAATCCCCAAGCCATAAATATGTCCTTGTATTTCTCAACACTCCCATCAGCAACTTGATTTACCTTGTAGATCCATCTAGAACCTAACACTGATTTATCAACCTGCCTTGGAACAATTTTCCAAGCACCATTTTTCACAGTGGAGCCATACTCCTCCACCATTGCATCTACGCATGTGGGCTCCTACACTGCTTCCTGAAAGGAATATAGATCTGTAAAAATACATTTTCTCATGAGACCCATGTATCCAGTAAATTAGTCAGGAGATTATCTTTTTCTGCACTGTAAAGTAGGGGCTCCTACATTCTACTCAACACCAAGTCTCATCCTATCAGCTTCGGTCATATGCCTTGGACTAGTTCTGATGTTTGGCTCTGCGTGAGTGGGATCCTCCACTCTATGAACCTCCTCCTATGACTCATCCACATCTAGAAACTCATCTTTCAGAACCAACAGTTCCTCCTCCGCATGCAAGTCTAGATCCCTCTCAAGTGACAACCCCATGGATTTCCCCTCATCGAATTATATATTCCATCACATAACAGTCATCTTAATTTTATGAAAATACACACGATAATTATGGGGTGTTTCTGAGTACCCCAAAAAAAATCCGAACTTTAGCAGTTAGCTCTAGCTTCTTCCTAGAATTCTTGGTCACAAGCACATAAACAGATGAGCCAAAAATCTTAAAGTGTGAAACATCCAATTTCTTACCAATGAAAGCTTCTTCAGGTGTACTCATGCCAAGTACTCTATGAGGGCAATAGTTTTTCACATAAACTGCAATGTTTCATGCTTCTGCCCACAAATGCATTGGCGGGCAGTGATCATGCAACATCGTTCATGCTACACCCACGATTGTTTTTTTCTTCCTCTCCGCGATCCCATATTGCTTTGGGTTATGAGTTGCTATGAGTTCTCTTTGAATTCCTTATTTTTTGGAGAATTCTTTGATTTCTTTAGAGATATATTCTCCACCATTATCACTCCTCAGAGCCTTCACTTTCTTCCCTGACTCTTTCTCCACCAATACCTTAAACTCACAGAACTTTGAGAATGTTTGATCATTCTTCTGCATGAAGAAGATCCAGCATTTACGAGAAAATTCATCAAAAAAATAACATAATACTTATGTTTTGTTGTTGAAGAAACTAAGAATGGTCCAGACAAATCTATGTGAACTCTCTCCAGGATTACCAAAGCACGGTTCTCCTTTTCATGAAAGGTGGACTTTACATAGTTCCCCATGATGGAAATCTTGCACTGATCTAATTGATAAAGTGTTCCCATTAGAAGTTCAGCAGATATTTGTTGCATGAATTTCAAGGCTCCATGATGAAGATGGCCCAATTTATTGTGCCATAATTCATCCTCATCCTAGCTCACCACTTTCTCCGCCTTTCCCATCATGGCAGCGCAACCATCTACCTCTAGCTTGTAACACTATCCAAAACTTGTAACCTACGTAAAAAACCCCTAATGAAAATCGATAATTCAAATCTACCTGTGCCTATTAACCAAAACACTATCCACAAATTTAACAATTATATTTTAATTCATAGTTACATATTTGACTCCTTCGGTACCAAAGAAAATGTCCAATTCAAATCCACCATAACTACTTAAAGTGTTGACAAAGATATTATCGACAAAAATAGAAAAAATCACTCATCAGATTTCCCTGAATTTCATATCTATTATGAATTCAAGTGTCCAAAAGTATCTAAAAATATGTTGGAGCTTTTTTCCTCTCTCCCATACATCTTACAAAATCCCTTTATAAAGTAAAAAACAAATAATTTATACTATAATATCCTCACACAGATCTGTGTAAGTCCCAATCCATCAAGCCACATGCAAAATAATGTCCCCAAAATAAGAGGCAGGACATAACATTCAATATTCATATCTAGGGTTAATATGGTAATATGGTAATGGTACTATTTCTGATATATCTGACCAGATGTGGAAAAATAAATAAAAAGTAAACTGATATACAATCTTGGTTTATTTTAATAATCCAACATATAAATATTGTTTCCCTTATACTCTAATAATTGAAATCAATCAAACGACTTAAGACAATCCTATAAATATGATTCCCCTTCTGAAACACTTATAATTGAAATCATAGAAACAACTAAAAACAATCCTAGAAGAAGCATGAAAAATGCAATATTGAATCAAAATGGGCCAACACATAGATGAGTCCTTGGTCACCTATATTCCTCTAGTTTAAAAGGCCATCTGTGCTCATCTCGTCTGCAAAGTGGAAAAAATTGATGATAATAGTAATCCCCCCAGTCAAGAGTGGCGCCTTTCTATACACCAATTCGACTGTACCAAGCATGGGGTGCCTGCTTCATCCCATACAATGCTCTTTTTAGTTAGCAAACATGTGACTCAGTACTGAATATCTCAAATCCTTCAGGCTTATCTATGTACACCTCTTCATCAACGATCCCATTAAGAAACATAGTCTTCACATCCATCTGATGAATGCGCCAGCCCATCTGCATTGAGAGAGCAAGGATGGTCGTTATGGAAGAATAACTTGTGACAGGTGCAAAGGTTTCTTCATAATCAATCCCCTTGATTTGTGAGAAACCCCATGCCACAAATATATCCTTTTATTTCTCAAAACTCACATCAGTAGCTTGATTTACATTATAGATCCATCTCAAACCTACCACTGAGTTATCAACCTGCCTTGGAACAATTTTCCGAGCACTGTTTTTTGACAATGGAATCATACTCCTCCACCATTGCATCTACCCATGTAGGATCCTGCACTGTTTCCTGAAAGGAAGATGGATCAGTCACAATGCATTTTCTCATGAGATCCATGTATCTAGTAAATTGGTTAGGAGAATGTCTTTATCTGTGTTGTGAAGTATGGGCTCTTACATTCTATGCAGCATCAAGTCTCAGCCTATCAGCTTTTGTGGTATGTCTTATGCTAGTTCAGATGTTTGTCTCTACATGAGTCGACTCCTCCACTCCATGCACCTCCTTCTATGACTGATCCACATTTAGAGACTCATCTTTGGGAAGCAATAGTTCCTCCTTCGCATGCAATTCTAGCTCCCTCTCAAGCGAAAACCACATGGATTTCTCCTCATCGAATTTTATATCCCATCGCATAATAGTGATATTAATGTTAGGAAAATACACACTATAATTATCGGGTGTTTCTCTTTACCCCAAAAATATCCCAACTTCAGCAGCCGGCTCCAGCTTCTTCCTGGCGTTCTTGGTCACATGCACATAAACAGATGAGCCAAAAATTTTAAAGTGTGAAACATCTGGTTTCTTACCAGTGAAAGCATATTTAGGTGTAATCATGCCAATTACTCTATGAGGACAACGGTTTTGCACATAAACCACAGTGTTGCATGCTTCTGCCCACAAATGCATTGGTAGGCCCTGATCATGCAAAATTGCTCGTGCTACACCCACGATCATTTTGTTCTTCCTCTTCGCAACCCCATTTTTTTGTGGGTCATGAGGCGTTATGAGTTCTATTTGAATTCCTTATTTGCTACAGAAGTCTTTGAATTCATTAGCGATGTCTTCTCCACCATTATCTCTCCTCAAAGCCTTCACTTGCTTCCCCGACTCTTTCTCCACCAATGCCTTAAACTTACAGAAATTTGAGAATGTTTGATCATTCTTCTGCATGAAGAAGGTCTATCATTTACAAAAAATTTCATCAAAAAAAATAACATAATACTTATTTTTTGTTGTTGAAGCAACCGAGAATGTTCCACACACATCTGTGTGAACTCTCTCCAGGATTACCGAAGGACGGTTCTCCTTTTCATGAAAGGTAGACTTTACATACTTCCCCATGGTGCAAACCTTGCACTGATCTAACTGAGAAAGTGTTCCCATTAGAAGTCCAGTAGATATTTGTTGCATGACTTTCAAGGCTCCATGATGAAGATGGCCCAATTGCTTGTGCCATAATTCCTCCTCATCCCGGCTCACCACTTTTTCTGCCTTGCCCATCATGGCAGTGCAACCATATACATTTAGCTTGTAACACTATCCAAAACTTGTAACCTACATAAACAATCCCTAATGAAAATCGATAATTCAAATCTAGACATGCCAACAAAAGACTATCCACAAATTTAACAGTTATATTTTAATTCATGGTTACATATTTGACTCTTTCGATACCAAAAAATTGTCTAATTCAAATCCACCCTAACTAATTAAAGTGTTGATGAAGATATTATCGACAAATATAGAAAATCACTCATCATATTTCCCCAAATTTCAGAGCTATTATGAATTCAAGTGTCCAAAAGTATTTAAAAATATGTTGCAAATTTTTTTTCTGTCTCCCATACATCTTACAAAATCCCTTTATAAAGTCAAAAAAAAATTTATACTATAATATCCTCGCACAGATCTGTTTAAGTCTCGATCCATCAAGCCGCATGCAAAATAATGACCGCAAAATAAGAGGCACGACATAACATTCAATATTAATATCCAGGGTTAATATGGTAATATGGTAATTGTACTATTTCTAATATATCTGGCTGGATGTGGAAAAAAAAATAAAAAGAAACTTGGTGTACCATTTTGGTTTATTTTAACCATCCAACCTATAAATATTGGTTCCCTTATACTCTAATAATTGAAATCAATAAAACAACTTAAGAAAATCCTATAAATATAATTCCCCTTCTTAAACACTTAAAATTGAAATCAAACAAACAACTAAACACAATTCTCGAAGAAGCATGAAAAATGCAATATTGAATCAAAAGGGGCCAAAACATAGATGAATCCTTGGTCACGTATATTCCTCTGGTTTAGAAGGAAATTTTTTCTCATCTCGTATGCAAAGTGGCAAAAAATGATGATAATAGTAATCCCCCCAGTCGAGAGTGGCAACTTTCTACACACCAATTCGACTGTACCAAGCATGGGGTGCTTGCTTTAGCCCATAAAACGCTCTTTTTAGCTGGCACATATGCGACTCACTGTTGAAGACATCAAATAATTTAGGCTTCTCTATGTACACCTCTTCCTCAATGATCCCATTTAGAAACATAGTATTCACATTCATCTGATGAATGTGCCAGCCTCTATACATTGAGAGAGTAAGGATGGTCCTTATGGAAGTATAACTTGTGACAGGTGCAAAGGTTTATTCATAATCAATCCCCTTGATCTGTGAGAAATCCTGGGCCACAAATATTTCCTTGTATTTCTCGAAACTCCCATCAGCAGTTTCATCTACCTTGTAGATCCATCTCGAACCTACCACTAATTTATCAACCTGCCTTGGAACAATTTCCCAAGAACTATTTTTGACAATGGAGTCATACTCCTCCACCATTGCATCCGCCCATGTGGGATCTTGCACTGCTTCCTGAAATGAATATGGCTTAGTCACAATACATTTTCCCATGAGATCCATGTATCGAGTAAATCAGTCAAGAGTCTCTCTCTGTCTCTGTTGTAAAGTAGGGGCTCCTACATTCTGCACAGCATCAAGTCACAACCTATCAACTTTTTTGGTATGCCTTCTACCAATTCTAGTGTTTGGTTCTACATGAGTGGACTCCTCCACTCCATGAACCTCCTCCTATGACTGATCCACATCTAGAGACTCATCTTTGGGAACCAACAATTCCTCCTCTGCATGCAAGTATAACTCCCTCTCAAGCGAAAACTGCATGGATTTCCCCTCATTGAATTTTATATCCCATCACATAACAGTCATATTAATGTTAGAAAAATACACATGATAATTATGGTGTGTTTTTGTGTACCCCAAAAATATCCCAACTTCAGCAGTCGGCTCCAGCCTCTTCCTGGCGTTCTTGGTCACATGCACATAAACAGATGAGCCAAAAATCTTAAAGTGTGAAACATTTGATTTATTAATAGTGAAATCTTCTTCAGGTGTAATCATGCCAAGTACTCTATGAGGACAACGGTTTTGTACATAAACCACATTATTGCATGATTCTGCTGACAGATGCATTGGTAGGCCGTGATCATGCAACATCGCTCATCCTGCACCCATGATCGTTTTTTTCTTCCTCTCCGCAACCCCATTTTTCTATGGGTTATGCGGCACTATGAGCTCTCTTCGAATTCCTTATTTGCTGTAGAAGTCTTTGAATTCGTTAGAGATGTATTCTCCGCCATTATCGCTCCTCAGAGCCTTCACTTGCTTCTCCGACAGTTTCTCCACCAATGCATTAAACTCATATAACTTTGATAATGTTTGATCCTCCTTCTACATGAAGAAGATCCAGCATTCACGAGAAAATTCATCAACAAAAATAACATAATACTTATGTTTTTTTGTTGAAGCAACTAAGAATGGTCCACATACGTCTGTGTGAACTCTCTCTGGGATTACCAAAGCACATTTCTCCTTTTCATAAATGGTGGACTTTACATACTTCCCGATGGTGCAAACCTTGCACTGACCTAAATGAGCAAGTGCTCCCATCGGAAGTCCAACAAATATTTGTTGCATGACTTTCAAGGCTCCATGATGAAGATGGCCCAATTGCCTATGCCATAATTCGTCGTCATCCTGGCTCACCACTTCTTCTTCCTTGCCCATCATGGCAGCGCAGCCATCTACCTCCAGCTTGTAGAGATTCTAAACTCGAATCCCTATCCTCTCGGCTTGAACCGTTGTTTTATGTCGCAGGAAATATTTTCCATCGCTAAAAACAACGTCATAGCCTCTGTTCTCCAACATTGCAACTAAGCCCAAGTTTTTCTTTAAACCTGGAACATGCATAACATCTTTTAATTGAGATGGTTTACCTAACTCCCTCTGAAATGTAATGGTACCAATGCCAGTCGCAATGTATCATCTATCGCCGCCCATCTCTATATGCATTTGGAGATCTTTCTCCTCCAAGTCACTGAAGATATCCTTATCTCCCGTCATGTGGACGAAAGTGCCACTATCCAAATACCGCACCGATCCCAATGCACTTGACACCATGCATTTGATTAAGGAGAAGTCAAGTTCAAATTGTGAGGCACAGGCCTCACTAGCTGCAGCTCCAACAACCTTCTCGTTCTTCTTATTCTTTAGACAATTAGTAGCGAGATTCCCATGTTCGTGACAGTGAAAACACTTCACCTTGGACAAATCTAGCTTCTTGCCCTTAGACTCGGATTTAGAATGAAATTTATTCCCCTTCCCCTTATTTTCCTTGGAAGCCAAAGCACAATCCTCTTCATCAGCATGTTTTGATGAAGAGCCGTCTCTTGTGTTCCGCATGAACTCCTCCTGCATTGGATATGACCACAGTCGTTCCGAATCCGGAAATTTTTCCTGTCTGTTGACAGAGTCTTCATAACTGTGCCCACTCTTAAGAAGTCCCAAGAGAGCCAATCTAAAAAAATCATCATCAGTAACAGTGATTCCCACACTCCCTATTTCATCCCAACATTGGACAAACTTCGTGAGATACTTTGGAATTTTGTCACCCTTTTCCATCTTGATCTTCCTCAATTTATTTTTTAGCGCCAATTTCCTATGGTCGTTGCTACTTTGGAAAAGGTACATCAAAGCCTTCCACATAGCATATGTTGTGGCTTTCCCGTGAAGGCTTGAGACAATGTGGTCTTGTGCACTTTCCAATAGAATCCTCCTCACATTTGCCACTTTCTTTTGCCATGCATCAAGTAATGCAGCATCTATCGAAGTGGGCTTAGGAACATCATTGTCGATGCATTCCTTCAATCCATTATCTTCGAGCACCTCCTCCATCCTGTCCTTCTAGGAAATTTATTTCAATTTTCCCTCAATTTCATATTCTATTAGCAATCCATTCAAAGCCATTTCGATGTTAACTCAACTGTAGCACCAAGAAAATATTTCTGCAAATTCGAATTATTTCCACCAACAAACTCAGCTACTGCTTCAAAATTGCAATCTTCTGTGCTCTGATGCCATGTAGAAATTTTAATACAAATTATGTATTTCCTGGATTCTCCTGATCTAACAATTATATTCCACTATTAAATAGAGAATTTCTTCTACAAAAATCTTTGTGGAATTTAAAACACGATCGCCAATTGCAGTATCATGAAAAAAGATCAATCACACATAACACAGATGTTTTTACTAGGAAAGCATAAAGGTAAAAACCCCACTACCATATATCATGTATATAGCATGGATCATGAAAGAATCTCATACAAATCTCTAATCGAATATCTCTCAGTACAATATACAATCGTCTCACACTGTCATACAAAAATTAGCAACTTCATGTGCCAATTTAGTGCTGCCAGATAGCCTGCCTCCACTGTGCAATCCTAGATGATAGAAATCCATGAATGAATGGAATCCTACTTGCCTTGACTATGCAATCCTCAATGGCACATGTAATGTGTGTGTGGTTGCATGAGTACACCCACTAATGTCACAACTGATAGTCAAATTGTCCCTTTCACCTACATCTCAACTGGGTCTCCACTGGATCTTACATGCATGTAGTTAAAAATAGAAAATATTTAGTTGCATGTGAGACCACTGATTGTGAATTAATTAATAATTAATTCAGTGATCTCTCAGTAATGTATCTTCAGTTACAACTAGCACAACTAATTTTAACTCACTTAACAATGTTAAACTTCTTTACAACTCACATAACTACACATCCAACTTTGTTACAACTTTGAATCACTCAGTTACAACTAAGACCACTTGCATGTCCCACCAACCAACCTTTGAACTCGAATTTACTATAGCTAACTGATTTTCCACTTCAGTTAACTATTTCCAAGTGCTCATTGAGAATAGATTATTGTTTATTGTCCAACTATTACTAAGGGATAATAATAGTCGACATGCATCTATAAATAGACATGTGATCTATAAATAAAACTCACACATACATTTATAAATAGAATTGTCTCATCCATCTATAAAAATACATCATCTATAAATAAAATTTGTTCATGCATCTACAAATAAACCTCCAACTAAAAATAGCCTGAGGCACCATCCTAGTGTAGGTGCATTATTTCCACTATGATCTTCTTGTTGAATGTCAACATATACAATAAAGAAGGTTGCAAGGAATTCATGGGGAAGATGGATATAAGTATTTGAAAATTTGGTCATAGAGGAGAGGAACTTTTTGTCTATGACCTCTATGTGAATAAGGAAGGGAGTATATCATAGATGGGAGGATTGTAATCTGAAATATCAAGCTAAAAGAGATTGGGAGAATTAGGAAGGCTATCGTAGTACCCAATTTGAACGTCGAGAATGGAAGCAATATCAACAAAGGGTTGAGTGACACTGCAAACTCAACCAACAATCCTTCACTCTAGGTAACTTCCATTTCAATTTTTGGAAATTCATTGTTTTGTCCACTTGTTGTTTTCACTTTTTCTAATTATTTCGAGAAATATTATCCATCTTGGTTGGCTCATGGGGAGAATTGATTTTTCAATTTTTTTATATCTCTCTTGTATTAATTAGGAAGGGGAGTAGAGTGCATCATTTGGCAAGGTTCTAGCTTCTAATGGAGGTAGTGGAAAATGTTTATTTGATATTGAGTGCTACTCAATCTCTATGGTTTATTTGATGGTATTTAATGTGGGAAATTGGTGGAATTCCCTTATTTTACTCATGCTAGTTAGCTTCAGGAGAATATATGACTATTATGTAAATAGTATGGAAGAAAGGGAGGTTCTATTTTGGTAAAGGACCCTTGATATCGACCAAAGGAATGGATTTCACAAGTCGGTGTGGTTTGGAAAATGTTTATGTCCATGTTTTCCTATAGTTGTGGGAGGCGGGAGGGGTTATGGTTACATTTTCATTGCCCAAGGCATGAGGAAATATTTGTGCGATAGGTGGTTAGACCCAAAATTTGACAAAATTAGGAGTATATGATAGGAGTCTTTTCGAGGGTGCCCATCAAGAAAATACACCCTGTTAGACAATGAAGGGGTCAAGTTTTGAGCAGTATTGAGGCAATATAAAATATGGTGGATTAGCGAGACAAGGTATATTATTTATTTGATCATATTACACTATCTAGTATACCATGTTTAGAATAATTTCATCATGTCCAGGGGGAGAGGTCAGGTGGGGGGAGGCTCTACTTATTACAAGGAGATAACTTGCTGAGGAAATTTGCAGTAAAAAAACAAAGTGTGAAGATTTGCAACAAGGTATAGGGAACATATCCTTGCACAGGTGGAAGAGGAATTGAACAAATCTGAAGGGGAAGCTTCATCACTAATAACTTCCATGCCAGACTCTAAGTTACAAGAAGAATGAAAAGGGTGGATCTCGGATATAGGGAATACACACCACAAATCCAATCAATGTTTTGAAATAGTAGATTTACAATGGTAGCTGAAATTTCTCTTGGCATGCACAGTAATGGAAAAACAAGATTCTAGTAGGGACCACATGCAAACCCATGACCATATGCATGACCACATGAAACATTATGATTGCATATTGGAAAAAATAGACCACAATATGACATGAATCAAATGACGACTCAACATTCTACCAATAATTGGTAGATCCTCAACTATCCCACTAGACCCTATTCATGTAGAGAGTTTAGAATCTAAACAAATCCCCTGACTATGTGATGGAATAAATTAATGATTTTATTTTTTGAGTATTTTATGTGTATGGTCAGATGATCCAAGTTTGTAGCATAGGATTATTTATTTTTAGTACTTTTGGGTGAAGAAGTGAAGTTGGGTCACACTTTTGTGAGAATCGGGGGCGGAAATTTTTTTTCGGCAATAGTTCAGCCAAATTTTTGAGAAATTTCGGCCGAACTATTAGATATTTCAGCTGAACTTTATGAGAAATTTTGGCCTAACTCATTCTACCGTTTAGATTGATGACACACTGACGGGGTGGGTAAACTAAATTTTTGTCGGAGATGGGAAAACTGACAACAACAGTTCGACCGAACTTTTAAAATAGTTTGGCCGAACTATTGTTTATAAATATATCGCCCACGAATTTTTTGGTTTTCCTGTGTCTCTGTTTCTTCTGCTCTGTTGCTGATAGTTCGTTGTATTGCTGCAGTGCTACTGCTTCTCTGGCGCTGCTTCCGCTCTGTTGTTGATGGTCTACGGTGGCGTTAAGTGAACCACCACGTAAGCAGCTCTTTCTGTTGTTGATCGTTATGGTTTTCTACTGTGAATTGTTTGATCATTATCGTAAATTATATTTTCTGATATAATTTACGTTTTTTTTTATGTGTTGCTTATAGTTCATCAAATTCCTCTGGCGCTACTGCTGCTCTATTGCTGATCATCTACGGTGACATTAAGCGAACCACTAGGTAAGTTGCTCATATCCTTCTATTGTTAATAGTTATAGTTTTCTAGAGTGTTCATAAATCATAACTTTCATGAAGTCATACATCATGGCCATACTGTCATAAACATAAATGTCAGGTCAATCCATCCATCACTATTTAGGTCACTGCAATATATATATTTTAAGCTATGAATAAAAAAAGCCACTTTTATAATATATCTATAATATATCTACTGTTATAACAACAAATCCACAACCATTCATGTATATGATTTTCAATTCTGCCATATTACTATCAATAAAGAGCTATTGTCATGACATCCACATAACATACTCATAGGTACACATCATCATTGTCATACTATGAGTATCATTAGCATACTTTCATACATTACTATTTTCTATAGTATTGATGTATTTATATATCATTGTTATAAGATATTTTATCACTTAACTTGCACCTTAGATCACTGTCAAACTTGCAAATCACTCGAATATCGCTCATAATATAAGTGATATCAGAATCCAAGATCATTGTATATAAATCAGTCATACTACATAACTTAGTGATACTACGACTATCACTGGCATATTGTCATACATTACTATTGTCCATAGTATTGATGTATTTATATATCACTGTTATAAGTTATTTTATCACTTAAGTTGCACCTTAGATCACTGTCAAACTCACAGATCACTGGAATATTGCTCAGAATATAAGTGATATCAGAATCCAAGATCACTGTATATAAATCAGTTATACTATGAGTATCACTGGCATATTGTCATACATTACTATTTTCCATGGTACTGATGTATTTATATATCACTGTTATAAGCTATTTTATCACTTAACTTGCACCTTAGATCACTCTCAAACTTGTAGATCACTAGAATATCGTTCAGAATATAAGTGATATTAGAATCCAATATCACTGTATATAAATCAGTTATACTACGAGTATCATTGGAATATTGTCATACATTACTATTTTCCATGGTACTGATGTATTTATGTATCATTGTTATAAGTTATTTTATCACTTAACTTGCACCTTAGATTGCTGTCAAACTTGCATCACTCGAATATCACTCAGAATACAAGTGATATCAGAATCCAAGATCACTGTATATAAATCAGTCATACTACGAGTATCACTGGCATACTGTCATACATGAATATTGTCCATAGTACTGATGTATTTATATATCAATGTTATAAGTTATTTTATCAGTTAACTTGCACCTTAGATCACTGTCAAACTCGCATCACTGGAATATCGCTCAGAATATAAGTGATATCATAATCCAAGATCACTGTATATAAATCACTACCAAATTTTACAAAAAAATTAAGTTTGCAGTTTGGTATGCAACAAGTGGTTACAGTTCTTAGGTTACAATATGTGTTAGAGACTTGTAGTATGCAGTCAATGTCATGTGCCCAATTTATCAAATAGATTATAGAATCTATATATTAGAAACTTGAAACTTGTAAATTTTAGTTATTTTAGAAACTCAAAACTCGAAACTTGAAAGTTGTAAATTTCAGTTATTTTAGTATAAGTTATAATGATAGACTTGTTTTCTTGTTTTTTTTTTATCTTAAATTTTTTTATTTTATTTGTTTTCATGAAAAGTACAAAATAAATAAGTAATTAATTTAATTATTGACTAAGCTCTATCCATTTCCACTAAAAACCCATTATATCGATTAAGCTTAGGACCAATTAAAAGTTTAACCAAGCCAAGAACACTTTTAAAAACACTTTTTTCATCGAAATGCATAGTCATACTTTATATTATTTTCTGTAAAATCAACAGCTCTTCCTGGCTAAAATATTCACCATTAGATTTACATTCTTCCGAGCTAATAAAAAACCGATAACCTCATGGTGATAGAGAGAAACATTCGATTCTATAGAAGAACTAGATAAATACTTATCAACTTCTCATATTCATTGTGCTCTAATAACATATTGATAGGCCTAATAAGTGGTTACAGAAGATTCCAGAATATACTTCAAAACCAAAAGTGATTTGATAAAAACACATTAGCCAATAAAAAAACCATTGAAACCAAAAGTGATTTAATACAATATTGGATAAAATGTCATGGTCTTACCTTAATTTCTATTCTAATTCCCTTTCCTAACTTTGATTTTCATTTAATATTTCTTAAGTAAAAGGTCATGGTCTTACCTTAATTTCTATTTTATTTCCCTTTTCTAATTTTGATTTTGATTTAATATTTCTTATCATAATGTTTCTTTAACTTCCTTCATGATATCTATGGCTGCTCACCTTCAATCAATATTGGTTTAAAGGTCATGGTATTACCTTAATTTCTATTCTAATTCCCTTTCCTAACTTCCCAACTTTGATTTTCATTTAATATTTCTTATCATAATATTTCTTGAACTTCCTTCATGATATATATCGTTGCTCACCTTCGTTCAATATTGGGTAAAATTTCATGGTCTTACCTTAATTTCTATTATAATTCCCTTTCCTAACTTCCTAACTTTGATTTTCATTTAATATTTCTTATCATAATATTTCTTGAACTTCCTTCGTGATATATATGGTTGCTCACCCTTTTTCAATATTGGGTAAAAGGTCATGGTCTTACCTTAATTTCTATTCTAATTCCCTTCCTAACTTTGATTTTCCTTTTGACCTTGGAGATAAATCGAATCATTATATTGGGTAAAAGTTCATGGTATTACCTTAAAATTTCTATTCTAATTCCCTTTCCTAACTTCCTAACTTTGATTTTCATTTAATATTTCTTGAACTTCCTTCATGGTATGTATGGTTGCTCACCTTTTTTGAATATTGGGTAAAAGGTTATGGTCTTACCTTAATTTCTATTCTAATTCCCTTTCCTAACTTTGCCTTTCTTCAATATTGGGTAAAAGGTAATGGTCTTTCCTTAATTTATATTCTAATTCCCTTTCCTAGCTTCCTAACTTCGATTTTCATTTAATATTTCTTATATCATAATATTTCTTGAACTTCCTTCATGATATATATGGCTGCTCACCTTTTTTCAATATTTGGTAAAAGGTCATTGTCTTACCTTAATTTCTATTCTAATTCCCTTTCCTAACTTTGATTTTCCTTTTTACCTTGGAGATAAACCCAATCATTAAATATGATAGTCATCCCTTTTAGGGAACTTAGTATGGGTTGCCTAGTGGTTTCGATCCCTTATGACGATGTGAGGTGGTGTTTCAAACATGGGAGTAACTTGTGTTTGCATGTGATGCTCATGGGCCATGGTTTCTTTTGTGACTTATAGAAGGTTTAGTTCTACCTCCTAAGATAAACTTTCTAAAAAATTACCTTTATTCCTTAAAGTCAAAATAGATCTATACTGAGTATTACTCTTTATATGTATTTCTACCATATAAATTCTAACAATAATTAATCATATTTATGTGTTAAAGTAGAATATGAAATAAGCCCTTTTTACACTTGGCTTCGCTCGTAGGTACATAGATTTGAGGGTTTGGGAATGTGGTTCACATGAAAAGTAATAGGGATGGATTTAGTGCAAACCTTTTATAATATTAGGACTCAAACAATTGTGATATTTTCCCTTCTTTCCAAGTTAGTCTATCCTTCTAGAAAAATATTTTTTAATGAAGGAGATATATCCATATTGATCCACTAATATTTGTTCACCAACAACTATTCTATTTTGGACTTTTATATCTCAAAACTATGCTCATTGAATTTATGCATCTATATCTTTAAACTACTTGAAACTATTTTATTACACCATAGGAATCATTTTGAGAAAAACACATTAGCCATAAAAGTTTCCCATTGAAACCAAAAGTGATTTGATACAAAACATAGGTTTTAACCTTATATGGTTAATTGTTTCAAATAGATTTTTAATAAATTAAAAAATATTCAATGTAAAACACATGCACACATTAACATATAATTGTGATTTTTTCCCTTCTTTCCAACTTAGTGGACATCCTTCTAGAAAAATCCCTTTTAATGAAGCAGATATATCCATAGTGATCCACTGATATTTTTTCACAAACAACTCTTCCATTTTGGACTTTTATATCTCAAAACTATACTCATTGAATTTATGCATCTTTATTTTTAAACTACTTGAAACTATTTTATTACACCATAGGAATCATTTCGATATATCTCCCATTTTAATGGGGTGTATCACATTTCGAGAAAAACACATTAGCCATAAAAGTTTCCCATTGAAACCAAAATTGATTTGATACAAAAAAGTGATTTGAAACAAAACATAGGTTATAACCTTATATAGTTTATTTATTTCAAATAGATTTTTAATAAAATGAAAAATATTCAATGTAAAACACATGCATATTAAAACATACAATTGTGATTTTTTCCCTCCTTTCCAACTTAGTCCATCCTTCTAGAAATATCCCTTTTAATGAAGCAAATATATCCATAGTGATCCACTGATATTTGTTCACCAACAACTATTCCATTTTGGACTTTTATATCTCAAATCTATGCTCATTGAATTTATGCAGATCTATATCTTTAAACTACTCAACTATTTTATTACACCATAAGAATTATTTCGATATATCTCCCATTTTAATGGGGTGTATCACATTTTGAGAAAAAAACACAAATTAGCCATAAAAGTTTCCCATTGAAACCAAAAGTGTTTTGATACAAAACATAGGTTTTAACCTTATATAGGTAAATTTTGTTTCAAATAGATTCTTTTAATTTAAAATGAAAAATATTCAATGTAAAACACATGCATTCTTATACACCCTTATGTCTACGTAAAGTAGTTTGAGTGATTCCACGGGTCCTCTACACCCTTCATGGGTATAATTGGGACATGTAGTGTTAACTTCTACAAGTTCTATAGGCAGAGTCTGTAAAGGGCCAGGTAGCCTCTGGATCTCATCTTTTATGAAAGGTGACATATCTAGTAAATGCCCCTACAGTCAATCTCTGGAATAGATCTAAATAGAAGTTCTTCATTTTAATATCCAATGTAAAAAAATGCATTCTTATACACCCTTATGTCTACGTAAAGTAGTGTTAGTGATTCCACAGGTCCTCTACACCCTTCATAGGGTATAATTGGGATAGGTAGTGAACTAACTTCTGCAAGTTCTATAGGCAGAGTCTGTAAAGGGCCAGGTAGCCTCTGGATCTCATCTTTTATGAAAGGTGAAATATCTAGTAAATGCCCCTACAGTCAATCTTTGGAATAGATCTAAATAGAAGTTCTTCATTTTAATATCCATAAAACACAACCACTTTAAGGTAAATTGTGTACATGTGTCATTTCTCCCACAAACTAAAGGCTTCCTCCCATTAATTCTAGATGTGAATTCTACCATAAACTTTTTAAGTCAAATTTTAAGATAAACCATGCAGATGTCATTTATTTCATGGTCTTGTGCCATTTCTCCCATGCATTGACAATAAATGTCAATTTAATATATATATTTTTATTGAATTTGTTTTTTTCAGGGATAAGAAAATCATTAAATATGGTTGAAAAATGGAAATTATGCATAGAAGTTTCTTGCTATCCCAATCCAGGGGATAGCAAGAAACTTTCTTGCTTAAAGTTTCACACATCAATTAGTGCTTTGAAAGTTGTGTTTTCTGAAATTACATTAATTTTCTGAAATTTATTTTGAATTTATTTTAAATTAGTTATTTAAAAAAATAATTGTAAATGTCCACCGTAGATATATATATCATGGAGGATGAACGACGAAGATCAACAGAATCCTATATCTCTATGAGGGGATCGGATTGAGAGCTATTTATGGTAAATTTAAATATAATGTTAAATATCCATACATGTGTGTACATATGGAATTGATTTTTTATCAACTTTGTGAGTTAAATTAGTTGTTAATAAGTTTTATTTTTTATTTTTTAGGAGCTAATAAGAAGAGAAGGGTTTCTACTCCATCCATGGATGCCCATGTTTCACCCAGTCGTGGTACGGTTTTAACACAATTTAATCAATGAATATGTACACGTGTATTTATATGTATGCATGTATTTTTCAATTGATTGTAAATTCGTATTTGTTTATGAAGCTTCTCTCTCCTCTCGAGAGTTTGGGGGTGGTTCAAATCCCCTTGTAGGGCCATCAATAAGTGGTAGCAGGTTGCGTGAAGGTGGTGATATTTATTCCCCTGAAGGCCAATCAATGACTGGTGGTGTTGGTTCTCAGCAGGGTCGTTCTGGTTCTCAACGGTTTCAGGGTGGAGAAGATGCTAGCCAACCACGTCAAGGTTGCCATCAATTTCAATATTTTTTTCATTGAATTTGTACAAATTTGTTTGTACATGTGTTTTTTCTAATATAAAAAATTATATATATATATATATTGATGCAGAGGCTGAAAATGTTCCAAATGTTGGTCAAAATAGATGCAGTGCAGAACGATACATTCAATAAGAAGGTTGTCTACCCACCACAACTTATCCGATTGACATTTCTGATATACCATGGGAAAGAAACATGGCGCAATGCACCTTAGAAAGGTGTCAACAACTTCATGCAAAATTGCGGAGAGATCTCGTGGCTTTGACTCTACCTGCTAAGAGTCAACAAAGCCTCGAAATAATTACACATTCATTGGGTGAAATAGTAAATGTGTACAAAAATCTTCGGCCAACGACTGATACATTTGTAGAAGTCATGAGAAAGAGAAAGGAAATAGTAATGGGTCTTGATAAATGGGAGGATGTAAAACAAAGAGTTTCAAAAGAAATGGCGAAGTCAATGTTTAATTTCAAGGAAGGGCCAAAAAGAAAAATGTTGAAGGTGCAATATTTCAAGCACCCTAATATAGCTCACTATTTGTATGATAGGCACTTTTTGGCCTATGGAAGGCTCCCATGGAATGACGAGGTTCCTGTTTATTTTGTAAAATTGTTTTACACAGAATTTTTTTTGAAAATGAAAGCCAATTACAATGACCTTCCGTCATAATTTTTTGGTCTAGGGAAAGGTCGATTGTGTGACCGTAGGGGCGCTAGGTGAGATGTGGAGTTGCCTCACCCTGAACCGCCATTGGTGAGTCGAAATTTTCGGGTCAAAACTTTGTGCTCAGAGATGGATGTGACTTCTCAAATAAGTCGAGAAACAAGGGATGTCATGATCGCCAATGTTTACAGCGAATTAGGTGGAGTCGATGTTTGTCTAAATCGACAAAGAGCATGCGAGAATGCACGTGTCGATTTTGTGTATTGTACAGATGAAGAGATTGACAACATGAACGTTGAAGATCTCCGAATATATGCAAAGAATTGTCGCAATGGTTGGCAAGACCTAATTCTTCATGAGGAAGAGGGCACGGGAACAGTATGTGTTAATGACCTTAGGGTTCGATTATTTTAACACATACATGTGTACAATTTGTAATAAATACATGTGTATGTACATGTATAAATTTATTTGTATGTACATTAATCTAATAAAAATGTATCATTATATGTTAAAACACCATTTGCAATTGTCACGCATGATGAATGACAAAAATGTTAATATCACGTTCGGGGCCTCTGGTTCAAACAATGAAGATGGGTCTCACCATCAAGATATGTTGACAAATGTTAGTGTTTTTTAAGTGATATTTTTAAAATAAATAATTGTGCACACATGTACATGTACATATATAATAATAAAATGTTTTAACAGATTCTGATTCCGTCCGATGTTTTTGGGATGGCGGTACCTTCTTCTTCCTTGGGAGATGTACCTTCTACTTCCTTAGGAGATGTGCCACATCCACAACAAGTATGGACAATTTTTCACTTTTAAAATTTATGTTTAAGTTATATATATATTCCACCTCAAAAAGTTCCATTAAAAATTGAGATATATATATCTATATCTTGAGTTATTTTAAATTTTTTAAATTTTAGGTTTTTGGAGATTTTATTTTGGAGCCTCTCTTAGGAGATGTCCCAAATTCACCTGCAGAGGTATTCAATTTTTCACTTTTAAATATATATATGTTTTTTTAAAAGTTATAATTTATAAATTGAAGTTTATTTAAGTTTTATTATAAATTGAGATCTTGATCTTGAGTTATTTTATACTTTTAAAATTTTGAATTTTAGGTTTCTATAGAAGATTTCTTTAATCCACGGACTCTAGCGACGGAGATAGGAACATCCACACCATTTCAACCATTTGAACAAGTTGTCTAACTTTTATTTTAATATTATTGAAAATAAGTTTATATATACACGTGCATTTTCATCTAATTTTTTTTAATATATATATATATATATATATATATAATTGTACATGTATATTGTACAGTTTACTATTGAAGATGTTCCCATGGGGGAAGTTGTAGCAGGCGAACAAATGGAGAGGGAACCTCATGAGGTATTGCATGATTTTTTTTATATTTTTTTTTTTACATGAAGTTCTATATATTCTCACTCATTTTTAAAACATCAAATTTTAATGTTTGTATGTGCATTGTGTACAGGTTCCCCATGCTTCGCAAGATAACATGCGGATTGAGACTCTGCTAGGAAAGACACTACATCCATCTATATGATGGACATGATTTGTAGATTTGATTGAGATTTCTAGTCTTAAATTTAATTTCTTATATATTATCTAGATGCACAGTCATATATATATAACTTGATACTTGATACTTGTGAGATCTACAATTTTTGGACATATTTTATTATACTGTTAATATAATTTGTTTTGTTCCA
Source organism: Pinus albicaulis (assembly GCA_034641835.2). Classification (NCBI taxonomy): domain Eukaryota; kingdom Viridiplantae; phylum Streptophyta; class Pinopsida; order Pinales; family Pinaceae; genus Pinus; species Pinus albicaulis. The sequence continues at coordinate 1,070,226,796 of CM076572.1, read as the reverse complement.
AAAAGTTAAGTTTTGGATGGTTTTAGTACTTTTGGCATGTGAATGTGAAGTAATGTTGTTATATAATTTGTTTGGTTGTTAAAACTTTTAAGTTTTGGATAGTTGAACTAATAGTAATGTTGTTATCTATAAATTAATGTTTTGCTTCTGAACTACATTTGGCATGTTATGTAGTGATGTGTTATAATTTGTTTTGTTTTTAAAACTTAAGTTTTGGATGCTTGAAGTACATTTAGCATGTGAAGTAATTTTGTGATCTATATATTTTTTTTAAATTAAAAGATAAGTTTTGGATGGTTTCAATCTACATTTGGCATGTCATATAGTGATAAATGTTTTTATTGGATAGTTGAACTATAATTGGCATGACATGTGAAATAATGTTGTGATATAATCGAAAAGTTTTTAAAAATCAAGTTTTGGATGGTTTCAATCTACATTTGGCATGTGATATAATGTTAAATGTTTTTATTGCATAGTTGAACTACAATTGGCATGGCATGTGAAGTAATGTTGTGATATAATCAAAAAGTTTTTAAAACTCAAGTTTTGGATGGTTGAAGTACATTTGGCATGTGAAGTAATGTTGTGATCTATAATTTTTTGTTAAATTAAAGGTTAAGTTTTGGATGGTTTCAATATACATTTGGCATGTGATATAATGTTAAATGTTTTTATTGGATAGTTGAACTATAATTGGCATGGCATGTGAAGTAATGTTGCACGATATATAATCAAAAAGTTTTTAAAACTTAAGTTTTGGATGGTTTCAATCTACATTTGGCATGTGATATAATGTTAAATTTTTTTATTGGATAGTTGAACTACAATTGGCATGGCATGTGAAGTAATGTTGTGATATAATCAAAAAGTTTTTAAAACTCAAGTTTTGGATGGTTGAAGTACATTAGGCATGTGAAGTAATGTTGTGATATAATCAAAAAGTTTTTAAAACTAAGTTTTGGATACCATTTCAATCTACATTTGGCATGTGATATAATTTTAAATGCTTAATGTTTTTATTGGATAGTTGAAATACAATTGGCATGACATGTGAAGTAATTTGTTTTGATATATAATCAAAAAGTTTTTAAAATTCAAGTTTTGGACATGGTTGAAATACATTTGATAAGTTTTTTTAAAAAAATTCACTCAAACAATAGTATGTAGTATGTAAATTTTTCATCAATGCACATAGGATATATTCGACCATTGGACAGACAAATTTTGTACTAGATTTTCAATCATGAATAGAGATGTGGGTCAAATCCCACCAAAAGTCGAAGAAGTGCTCTGAGTCTCTTCTCTGAAAGGAATCTTCATACAAATTATACTGCGGATGATTTATTTACATTGTGGATACGTTTTACCAAAAAATCCCATAAGAAAAATTGGGCGTGCATTGAATTCGTGTATATATCCAGTACATGCAACATTTTTCATCAATGCACATAGAAAAACTACTTTCGGTTAATTGCATTCTAGAACATATATATTGAGTACGTGAAACATTTTTCATCAATGCACATAGTCAAACTACTTGAACAGTTAATTGCATTCTATAACACACACACACACACACACACACACATATATATATCTAATATGTATGCAACATTTTTCATCAATGCATGTACAGAAAATCTACTTTCAGTTGATACTAGAGTGTACATGTGAAAACACTTGCACAAATAACATAACAAGGCAGCTCAATTTTTAATTGAGTACTGGAAGTTCTAGAACATATAATCCAAAGAGAATAAATTGTTGGGCAGTTCAATCAAAAAAATTCCAATGGAATGTCATCTTCAATAATCCGTTCATGATCGGATTTTGACATTTTCCATTTCTTAATATTCGTTTTTTCTTTGATTGAACCTCGATCAACTTTATGCGTGCTGCACACACCAAGTGACTATATTGACAACTTATGAAATCAGGTTCATAGTCTTCAAAGTAAACAAAATTCTCACTTTGATTAGTTTGTCTAAAAAAATAACCTTTTAGTATAACAGATCCTCTTTCATATGGGAATCCATGATCATTATAGTCTTCTAATAATTTCATTTTTCATTCAGTGCAATGCATCAAATAATACTTCACATTTTCATTGTTGTCAGTAGGTGCAATTACAACAAAAACATCTCCTGCACAATAAAACAAACTTGACAAAATTATACATATTCAAATTTATTTCTAGATCTTTATCATTAGAAAGCAATTCAAATGTTACCTTCTCTAACAAGATCAAAAACTCGATCACCATTGGATGATATTGTAGTCTCCTCTGATTGCATTTCTTCAAACATTGCAACGGACATTTTGCCCTTTGTATTTAGCTATGTATGTTTCCAATCTTTTACATATATTTTGTTTTCACAAACGTCATTGGATTTTGTGTTGTCTATGCAAACAGGAAAAAATAAGAATATTTTCTTTTATCCAATGCAAACACATTTCTGGACGACTTTGTTTTAATTGAATGCAATTTTCGAGTCCCTTTTATTGTTTCAACGTCATTTCCAATTGATATATCTACGTCTTCGATCCCAATATGCCAAAAAAACATTTATATGGAAAATTTAAAGAAGAATGTAAATATGATATCAAAATACAATCAAAGATAATCATTGTGATAAATGTACACTGTTTAAAATTAGATATCCAATAAAAATTAAATTGAATGTACCTTCGCACTTCCCTTGATCGGTTAGTCTCATGGCTTAGAGCAGCAATGCACCATTGAACAACTTCTTTCACATCCATAAGTTATCTTGTATAGGGGTTCATTTGATATCTTCGAAATGCTCGTTTTATGCATGCCCCCGCACCGTCATGTTCTCATTTTCCATGGCCAGTCTCAAATAAATTCCAACAATGTTTAATGCAGGTTTTATTATGAAGACAACACAACCAAAAGAATGATCGTGCAGATTTGAATTGACCTGCACATCCGTCTGACCATATCCAATGTTCATTGAATGTTATTCCATGATTTTTCTAGGAATCATAATTTCTTCCAAAACAATGTTGTACAAAATATGTATCATGTGTACAATTGTCACTGATATAAAAGTGATATTCTTTAATAATATTTCTATTTTCACTGGTGCTTTCTATATGATTGATGTTTTGTTCAACATGTCTAGATATAGAATATGGATGAGCATGGAGACTTGGTCAGAATGATAGTATTCACTCTGAATTTCTTTTTGTGCAACAAATGTATATTTTTCTGCAAAATCAATTACTAAAGAAATGGTCCCTGATGGGAAAAATTCACGATATTTTTTGAATTGCAAGTCTTGCCATCGAGCTCTATGGAAATTCTTGGTGTATTTGTAAATTTCTACTTTAAACTTTCTCAAAAATTCTGTCACAAAAATTTCTTCTTCTCATAATTCAATTCTTTTAACACTATTTGCACCTTGAATCGATGTATGGATATAATCATATCTCTTCCATTTCACTTTCATATTGGAAAATCATTGATCATTTATATCAGTAAGATATTTTTTTTGTAATTTAGTCAAATTTCCACAATCATCGCATTTTTTACCACCAACACATTTCTTTTCATAAAATAGTTCATCACTTTCTCTTTCACATAGAATTTGAGATATGAAATCATGGATAGTGGAAGGAGGAGGTGAATCCTTCCAAAATTTTCTACCAAAATCAAGGAATGTGTCATAATATAACTCAAATTCCACATGATAACGACAACAACAAGTGTTGTGTACAGTGATAGGTTTTACATACCATGGTTTTTGTTGAACAAAAGCATTGATTGAAACATGAATTTCACGATTCTCTTCTTTGAACTCGTTGAACAACTCTATCTGAGTGGTTTCCAAGAAATGTTTTTCATGTTCTTTGTATTGATTTCATGTTATTCTTCTTTGCATCACATGCCTTGCAGTTGGCGAAACACGCGAATTGTTCTTCCAATATTCATATATTATTTTTTTAACATTTTCTCCAAGTCTATCATTGTATGGTTGCCTACAAATAGCTGTCCAACAAGCAAGTTCATCATTTACATTTATTTGCAATCGAAATTTCTGATGTTTGTGCAAAGCTTTTCGCGAGGTCCCTAATCCTCATGCCATAGATTTTACCAAGTGATTCTCTTTAGTACTTGATGAAAAAACTGCCATATGTATTGCTCTATGTACAACTAAAACATTTTTTTGTCTAGATCTTCTAATCTAATTTATAGCACTATTTATGTTTTGTATCACATTTTCCTTCACTTTTTTATCTTTGGTTGATTTTAAAATACCCAATAAATTCGTAGCTTCTTTTAATTTCCTTAATGATAGGAGATCTTTCAACGTTTGGGGTTGAACTGTCACCTTTTCTTTTATGAAATACTTCTCAAAAATGTAGTTAACATGATATCGTATATAGTGGTCAACTTTTTTATCTCCATATGTGTGAGTGTCAGCATTTTCTAACATCTCATCATCGACATTGATTTCATCTGTACATATTCGAATGAATAGTACATAATAAGTTTACATATTCAATAAATAACTAAACCAATAAATATATGTATAATTTCAATAATACGTGCATGTGTTCAACATATATATATATATATATATATATATATACCTTGTGATTCAATTTCTTCACTTGAATTTCTTTCAACATTTTCACCATCTTCAATCATTGGTTCAATATCTCTTTCACTTTCTCTTTCAAAATTTTTTATCTCATCATCAATGTTTAGAGGAATATCTCTCTCTGTTTACATTGCAAAATATTTTTCAAATTAGTTCATCAAATAAAAATTAAGCTTCACATTTTACACTAGGAAAATTTTAAATATATCAAAATCATAATATTTACATTTACATACCTGTTTCAACTTCCAGTTGAGGTTGATTTTCCCCTTCAATATTTTAGAGTGCTTCTATCTTTCTTTTGCAAGATTGTCTCATCTCTTCTGTACGTTCCTCAGGGTCTCTTTTTTTATCATATTTTCTCGTACAGTTCCTTCGATTTCCCATGATAATAGAGTATGAAGTTAAAAAAATTTCCTTCAAGAATTTAGACAAAAATTTAATTAAAAAAAACATCACAAAAGATTTAATTTAAAAAAAAGAAGATCATTTTAAAAATTTTGCAGAAAATACATACTCCAATCCAAAACACTTATTTTAAAAAATTCAAGAAAAAAATATCTTATAATAATGAAACAAAGTTCAAAATATTTCCTTTCAAGTCCTGCAAAAAAATTTCATTTAAAAAGTTACACAAAAACTCATTTTAAAAAATCATTATAAAAGATTTACTTCAACCCAAAACCAAAAAATGTCCTTTCGAAATTAAGCCCAAATCCATACTTTAAAAAAAAATGAAGCCCAAAAAACTATATCACATACCTCCGAGAAATGTCTTTTGAATGTATCTCCAAGAAAATTCTTCAAAATTTTTTCTTGAATCTACCTCCAAGAAATTTTTTTAAAGCCAAAAAAATTCCTTGCAAAATCAAATCAAATGTACGAAAATAATGTGTCTCAAAGAAAATTCCTTTGAATGTACCTCCAAGAAAAGTCCTTAAGCCCAAAACAATTCTTTGTAAAGTCAGATCAAGACTTTCGTAAAATCAGACCAAACGTGCAAAAATATTTGAAAATAATGAATGATTTCACGACAATTTATATTGCCGCAAAATGTTGCTTTTGAGGGGCTCGGCGGTACTTTCTGGCTGACGGAAATTTAGGTAAAATTTCGGCCGAACTACTTTGTCGTTTGAGTTAATGGGCCATCAGTGCAAAAAACAGTTCGGCTGGAATTTGTTTAAGAGTTCGGCCGAACTAATGCGTCACCAGTTATGCAAAGCTAATCCTTGAATACGTTTTTGAAACTTTGGACTGATTAAACTCCACGAAACATTTTGAATTAACTATCAGAACCAAGACAAGCATTTTCAGAATTGAATCTACTTTCAGGAAAGATAACTTTCATGGAATTTCATAAATATTTACTAATTTTAATTAATTTTGTAATCAAACGGATGCAAACAATTTCTAAAGGTCATTATGATTCAGTGAAATCAAAATTTTGTATCTTCCAAAATACATTGTAAAAAAAATTTAAAAAATTATGGTACATTACATTGGTCCGTCATCTCTAATGGGTAGATTTTAGATTTTTAGTTTATAACTTATATGTTAAGAAATTTCTTGCGTCGTAAAACATATTCAAAATATGCAGTTTTTCATATTGGAACAGTTCAAAAAAATATAGTAATTATGATATGCATCCATTGGCTTTGTAAATATGATGAAACTGAAGTAGACTCTATCTATATTGTTGTAACACATTTTTTTCTCAAAAACAAAAATTTTCAGAGAATACAACATTATGTATTAACATGACTTCTTATGAATCCGTTGATTGTTAAAAAAAACACACTCAAAGAAACGTTAAGTTGACATATCAAATATGTATAAAAAAATTCCAAAAAATAAGTAATAGAAAGCTAACAAAATTTCTGACAAATTTTATTTTTATCGCAAAATCAAATTCTAAACAGAAAAATTGTTTTAGCTTGCAGAAAGTTGAAGAATCGAAAAAAATGAAAGCTTTTCCTCAAAAAAGGGCAAAAAGTGTAACCCAACTTCACGTTTTCACCATTACTTTTCAATTGTGTATGGTATCACTTCAAAGGGAATAGTTTTGGTTTTGGTTCGGTCTCCCATGTGAGAGAACAGTTTGAATCTTGAATAGTGTTAATGTATTTACATGTTTTTTTAGTTAACAAATTTCACCTTACAAACAAAATTAATAAACTATACTTTCTTTGTATGGGATGAGAACGAACACAATAAGGGGGGAGGGACGGGTTATCCATCACTCAACGCAATAAATGGAAGAGACATGCCACACCTCCTCCCCATTTAGTCACATAATGGATACATGGAAAATTTTAGGGGCTAATATTCGCAAGTGGGCTAATTTTTCATGATTTTTCCAAAAAAATATTTGTCAATTTCCATTTTTTATAAAAATGATTCGCCAAAATTTTAGATATTAAAATTCTCTTACCTTAAAAATCACCAACATTATATAGATATTATATATAAAATCATTATAAATCTGAATAATTTTACAAATACATCAATCAACATTTTATATTTTTCATATTAGGGACTAGTGAAATTCGCCAATGTTTTTAAATTTCAAGATAATTTTCCATCCTTCAAATTTTCCCTAAATGGACACATATTCTTAGTCTCATCACCAATTAATGTTAATGAATGTATAATAGTACAAGGATAATATTATTAACATTGCCTTGATATTCATAGCCTGGATTAGCCTTCTCCCAAATTCTCATGATGGTGGACCGACTCCTCTCCATGATGAAATCTATTTGTCTCATTTTCCCATATATTTGTAGCACATACATTCCAACCTCCTTCTGCTAGCTAGTCAGTTTCTGTGCAATTGACAACATATGTTTCCTTCCTCTACTCTAGATTATTTCCTAGTTTCATACTTCACTTGAGAGGAGAGATTTGGAAACAACCTAATCATTTAAATTATTGTTTCCCTATGATTTTTTTTTCTGCAAGATGCTCTTACACCACCTTTTCTCTTTTAGTCATCCCCAATTCTCCCAGTCTCTACCATGACTAGGAAGAGAGCATGCTTTCTTAGGGGGAGTGGAGGTCGAGGAAATTTAGGTGGTTCAGGAGTTTGGTTTCCGATATAGACTATATAGCTAACCATTTAGAGAAGAGAAGGCACTAATAGTACAACATGAACTTAGGGAAACTGATATAGGAGATAAAATGTTTGTCAAACTCAAATATTTACCTGACATTATGCCTAGGTACCTAACACTGCTTGCATTCGAGATTAGTTGAGTCAATACCTCAACACAATATATCTATATTGTCACATGGTCATTATTAAGGAAATTCTAGCTACAATGTAATGATGCAAAGGATAAAATACTTCTCATGATGTTTGAAATGCAATTCGAGATACAAGACATAGGATCCAATCTAAATAGAATTGAAATTATCCTTGCACTAGCACCAACCTCAAAAGGAGAAGGAATCTCCTATGAAGTTGAAGGCACTCCAATAGAGGTGGAGCTCTCAAAACCTACTTAATTTTCTACATGTTGTCTAACCCATGGATTTTATGTTTTTATGTTTTTATTTCCTTTCTAGCACAAGTCCCTATAGACATGAATGACTTCACAGAATCTCAGAACTATAGCTTTTACACTCTTTATTTTTGTGATAATTTGAATATAAGTTTTTCAAAAATAAAAAAACATAACAAAATTCCACTAGTTTAATTCCCTAACAACAAATGAAAAGCTAGAATCAAACAAGTGCAAATGTAATGTTATGAAAAACAAAAAATAATTATAAGATTTCTCATTTTCTCAAGAAGAATAAATTTTATGTTGTCTTCAAACCCCTTAATACCATTTGTAGCTCCCTAATATCAGTCAAATACTGGATAAACCCTAGAGACATGAAAGGAGTTTACTCAATATTGTGCTCCTATGCAATTCTGTACACTAGGGAAATGTACCACTCCATTAATCAAAGAATTCAAGATCACACTGCAAACATCAAACAAAATTTTACCCGCTCCACAGTTATAGCCGAGCATCCAGAGAGGACTGAGCACCATGTCTACATTTAGGATTGCGACGTCATTGCAAGGATTGATAACGTCCATCATAGGAAGTTGAGGAAGATCATCGAAATTAAAAAAAATGAAAAATTTAAATAAAGACAATGGTTGGAAGTTAAGTAAAAGTTGGATTGTTTCTCTTTATTCATGACTTCCTTAGGTTCCCTTATTCTTCTATCTTTTTTTTCATATATTTAAATACATTGCCTTTTTCATAATTTTATGCATTTAGTAATAATCCTTCATTATACTATGTGTTATAATATATTAATATATACATAAGTTAGCACTTTTGTCTGAAATTATATAAATATACATATATGTATAATAATTTTATATAATAATACATAATAATATTATATATAATAATTTAAATATATAATTATATAATAATATTTGATATATATAATAACATTAGAGATTATAAAAATATTATTTTAGTTATATAAATACATATTACTATCTAATAATATTATATTTATATAAATATAATATTTATCTCTAATCTACATTTTGCTTCTAAATTTAATAATAATATATATGTGTGTTAATTTCTTATTTTATAACCATTTATTTTTTTATTAATATTTATATATTAATTTAATATTAAATATTTTTAATTCTATTTGACTTTTTCCAAGATTATATCTCTGGTTGGATTTTCATTTTTGTCCTGAAAATTAGTTTGAAAAATCAACAAAATAACCTAATATCTAATTAATCTAAAAAGACAATCACAAAATAATTAACATTAAAAAATAACAATATTTTCTTAAAAAATTAATTACAGCAAATCAAGTAATCCCTTGAAGGATAATGAAGATGCCTATATTTCATTATTTAAAAAAAACAAAGTGTAAAATTAAAGAGATGTACTTGCTACGTGGCATCGCAACAAATTATTTAATTATGAACCTCCTTGCAGCTCGAAGTCTCTGCAAATTTATAATGAGGTGAATGCGAATTATATTATTTATAAATTTCGGCAGTTTCGTTTTACAGATTTGTATAGAAATAATTATTTAAAATTTTAGTTATATAAAAAATAATTAAGTATGTATATCATTTTAAAATTTATATTTTCTAATATCAATAAATTAAATGAAAAATATAATAAAAAAAAAGTGATGGACATCTATAATATCACTCGGTGATATATTTTGATAAATATTAATTATAATGTAGCCCTACACTATTGCTATTCAATATTTTAATTCATGTCAACAAATTTTATGGATGCAAGGGCTATATTTTAAGTGAGATTAATGTTCTGATAATATTTTAATACGATAACAGACTATAAACACTTAATACGATAATAGACTATAAACACTATTATTGTAAATTAATAAAGTTTTTTGGTAAAGAATTTTTTTTATATTTTTTTATTTAGAGATTTATATTCAAAAATGTCTATTTTAGTTTATTATGAGAGAAATCAGACTATAGATAAAGTTTGGCTTTGAATACTATCTAAGAAGAAATATTATTAAAAAAAATATCCAAGAGTCATACAAACTAGAAAGATGTGTGGGACCTCTAAGGTCATCTTTGCGTTAAAAACAACTAAACATAAAGCAGAAATTTAGAGAGGGTAGCAGTAATGGCATTTCTAGGTTTTGAGAGATTCATATGCCTCCACTGGATTTGGATTGTGATTGTAGCCTCGAGAGCGCCCAGGGTCAGGAGGGATTCCCAAGTGTGCTTCACTTTTCCCAAGCTTGGTATCCATGGAGGCACATGTCACAACATTACATCTAACAAATTAACATAGTATCTTCTTTATATTCATTTTTGTCGAATAGCACTCATCACATCAATAGATTCAAATCTCACAATATATCAGTGGTGTACATAGATTGGTTGTAGTAGCCAGTGGCTCGTGTCTGAGACCTAGGCAACAACTTTATTCAAAGCTTTCAAATTAGTTAGACAATGACGTTCATCCATAGTTTTTGTTTTTGTATGGGCAATGTCCTCATGCAGAAGCTATGACGTGTGTTCTTTATATATAGCCTCTAATAATTTCACATGTTTTTGTGCTCAAGAGCTTCCTCTTGATCTCGATAAGAGCTGGCTCAAAATCGGCATGAGTGCATTGGAAAGGCATGCTTTCTAAAAAAAAAAAGAAGTTATTTCTTGACATAGAAGAGAAATATTCACAAGGGTTTTTATGACAATATATTGGCGATGGGGGTATGAGGCATGTGATGGGGGAGTTGAGTGAAGTGGAATGAGAAGGAGGGTGAAGCCATGGGAGGGAGGGGGTACACATCACCAATGTAACACTAATAGATGAACCTTGTAGGATTACAGGTGGCAAGAAATGTGAAAGGGAGAAGGAAGATTAGCTCCTCTATAAACAACCGTGGATTCCTCCTTTCCCATTGTGGGGCTAGATTGGTGACACTAAGAAAAATAAGAAACAAAACGTATATTTAAAATAACTCATATTATTTTCACTGTAGTGCACTTGGAAGCAGACAGAGGGGCCATGGAGAGCTATAAAAAAAATAATGATAAAATTAAGTGTTGATCTATTCTAGTTGGGTGTAGGGTACTAACAATATTGATGATGTGAGCCTCCCACCTCAAAAAATGATCAATGCACATGAGAGGGCCTCACTTGACTAAGTCATTAGGTGGCCAAGGACAACTAACTATCACCCAATAGGATCTCTATAATCACTAGTGTGAATATCACATTAAATCATATCTATAGGAAAGTACCTCCACTATCTCATAAGATTTATGGTCGATTAAATTGTGAGATTGATGCAATGTGCATGATGATAAATTGAAAAATGCATGGAGGAAAGTGTTTCATTGCTACAAATCTCCCTGCCTCAATGCCTAATGAAATATAGCTATATTCCCCTCACTTATCCCTTCTCAAACATCACTCTTCAATATTGCAAATTAAAACTAAAAATAAAAAAATAACCTTCTCATACTTTTAATTACCAATTTTTTTATATGAAATTAAAAAACAAAAAAATTGAAATCATACTAAAGAGTATTATTTCATCTCGAAATTAAAAATACTCTCACTACCAGATGGATTGAGAAACTTTGATATTATATATACTATATATATAAGTTAGGTTAATACACTATATAACTTTGAAGTCTAATGAATTAGAGAAAGCTTAGAGGAAAATATCGATTGATTTAAGATTGGAAAGCAACCACTTTGTCAGAACACATCTCCAACCACTGCACTAGAGAAACAACCAACCCACCACTCCTTGCACCATAGCTAGCAAGCACATGCTCAATAGGTACCCTTAGTAATTAGGCACGTGTTTTGACGAAAGCCATATGCTAACAACTATACAATGAATTTCCATGTTAGGTGAATAACTTCAACCGAAAGGGAAGCACAATAAGGATGCGGAATCGATGAGTAGTTGGGTAAAACTGCTCTCTTCTTTATGGAGTCCACCGTTTATACCAATATTAGATATTATGTTAAATGAGGCCTCTAACATGAAGGTGAGAGATTCCATAAAATTATTCCCTTTACCCAAATAAAAAATGGTAATGTATGGTCAAGGTCGATTTTTCCTTCTTCTCCTTAGTAATTTTTTATTATATTATGAGAACCCTAAGAATGAGGCAGCATTCACAGCATTATTTTTAAATATTCTTTAACTTCACATAATTAAATAAACGTAACAAATCCGAATATGATAATATTTTAAGACGATAGATAACATCATTGGTAGATACTCCTATCGTCTATAAAGCCAAATTTCGAAATTGTTTATTCCAAAATGATTACTGTTTCTAACTTATTACATTTTCAAATTAGAATGTGTTTTGTTTTGTATCTTTATTTTATTTTATTTACTTTATTATAATATAATTTTATATTTCGAGACTGATTATTTCAAAATGATTAGTCTTTCTAACTTATTACATTTTCAAATTAGAATGCGTTTTAGTTTTGTATCTTTATTATTTTTTATTTTAATATATTTTTAAATTTAAATTTTTATATTACAAAATCGAAAGAATAAAAAATAATATCAGTTAACTTAAAATTTAATACATGTTATTTTTAATTTTTTAATGTTATTATATGTTAATAATAATAATAAATTATTTAAAAATATGATTTAGTCTTGGAAAGAAAAAAAATTATTTAACAGTTTGTAATAAGAAAATGTATGGATTAGGTAACATGAATTGTGGTGGGTGGGAGTGGTGATGGTAATTCTCTATCAAAATGAAGCAATAAAATTAATATTTTGGGAAATTGAACAAGCAATTATGTAGAAGCATATGTTTTCTTGGAGGGTATAATTCTTGGTGAAGAAGGACATATCTCTATTCTCTTGGTTAATGCATATTCACTTTTGATTTATTGTTTGATTATGGAGATTTTCTCAAAAGTCTTGGCCTTAAAGGTAGACCTTACAAAGATATAGAAGATACTAAAAGAGCTAAATTCTTATGGTTTCCATCATATTTTGAGACAAAATAATAACTTTGTTGATTCCTTCCCTAAACTAGGCACTTTTATATCTTAAGGGACATTAAGAATTAATGACACTCAAATTTTTAAGCCCTTACCATAGTTTATGATTGAAATTTAAATATTGTTTGGGATATCCATATGGCGCTCAAAAGGAAGTGAGATCATGCAATAGCCTTTATCAAACAATGTGGAATAAGGAGAATGAACATGTCCCTATCTCAGGAATCGGTACTACACAAGTGTGCATTGTACGAATTCAAGACAATTATAGTCTCTTTCCAGTTTCAATCAAAGAGTTGGATCTTGACAGAGCCCAACAAAATTGAGATCTCATGTGTAACTCAATATTCTTTTGTAATAATAATTGCATTATGAGAATTAATGGCATTGCGTCTGATGTTCTTTGGTTCAATGGTGATAAGATGATTCTATATGAAAGAGTTCAAGGTGTGCAGTTCACATTGTACAAATGAACTTGGATAATTAGTAAGGATTCCTTAGTAATCATATAAGGAATCCACGTGAAACACATACGGTTCCTAAATCTTTGATGGAAAGATGATGACATGCAATATTGGAGCTTAGATGTGGTAATTCATTGAAAATTTAGAGTGGTAAGGAAAATTTTGAAGGCTCTTTATCTTTGGTAGCTTTCTCTAATGCTTTGATTTACATTATGGTTTTGAAAGATAAATGGTTAGAATTGAAAGTTGAAGAATTTGTATCAGTTTTCCATGCGAGGGGGGGGGGGATTTTATTGAGTTTGTTCATGTCCATAGATGACTTCATATAATCTAAGAGGAGTGAGGGAGTACCAAGATCAACTTGAAATAGAAATCACCCTGTGGTTAGCTCAAATTGTGGGTGAATTAGTGTTCTATCTTACAAGCATTGGGTATGTAGTTCCCCCTCCTAACTCTCTTTTTTTTTCTAGGAATATTGTTTGGAATCACAATTGCCGTTAGACCAAAACCCGCAGGTGTTAGTCAACGATTGTATCGCCAGAGATAAGGATCCATGAGAGGCGGTTAGTCCATGTCGCGAAACACACGGGGAGTGTTGGTTTATCCAATGTCCAACAATTCCCCCCCCCCCAACGCAAGCTGGGTGTGGATCGAACTCGTGACCTACGCTCTAATACCACTTGTTGGGAATCACGATTGTCGTTAAACCAAAACCCGCAGGTGTTAGTCAACGATCATATCACCAGAGGTAAGGATCCACGAGAGGCGGTTACTCCATGTCGCGAAACACACGGGGAGCGTTGGTTTATCCAATGTCCAACAAATATTTGGTGCAATTGGGTGGCCAATTTTCTCGAGGAGACCCAATCTTCTTTACTATTGGGTGCTTTGAAAACTTGGGTGGCAATAGAGAAATTTTGTTTAATGTTCAAAGCTATTCATGATGGGGAGAAAAATGCTTTGGAGTTCAATATTACAAAGGCCTGATGTTCATAGAATGTATCTCTTCCAAAATAATTTCTCTTAGATTATTGGAACAATTAGAGCTTTACGAGAGAAGTAAATATGCATGTCCCATCTTCACAATAACATTCTTAATTTACAAATATGGGTTAATCTAATAGTAGCCATTTTGGCCATAGTTATGGACCCACTAATTGAACATTGAACCAATATACAAAGGACCACACATGAAGTGTCAAGTCTTGGTCATCAAGTGGAAGAATTGTAGCTTTCAATCAATCAAAACCGCCATGGAGGATTCTTTCTGCAACAATTCCAATCCACAATATCTTCCAGATCTAAATGCTCCACTTCCTCACTAGTTTGGCACTTGAGGATGACAAATTGACTTTCCTTAAGAGATAGATTAACATGTTTTGGGAATTTCATAAAATTTTTAAATTTTCCATATATATTCTTATAGATATAGTAATTTAGTTATCATAAAAATTAGAAATTTTAAAGAAATAAATACTCTAATCATACTTTCCCTACACTTATAACATAAATTTCTTTTAAAAAAAATTATGTGTGTGTGTGTTATTTAGGGAAAATTTTAAAGATGGATATCTATTTGAAAGTTTAGAAACCTTGGGGAATATTAGTAATACCTAATAGAAAAATTGTAAAATGTTTGATGATATTTTTGAAAAAAATATCTAAATTACTAATTATATTATATTATTCTATATAATATCTTGGCGATTCTTAAGGTAAAATAATTTCATACTAGAAAACTTAGCCCACCTACCAATTATTTTTAGAGAAAAGTTGAAATTGGCAAATATTTTTTTTGGAGAAAGTATATAAAATTAGCCCACCTACGAATATTAACCCCTAAAATTATTAATTAAATTATACAGTTGATAATAAACCAAAAAATTCTTTACTGATAATTGAGTGTATTAAGATAATTGAGTGTATTAGGATGGAGAAAATATTGTCATATATCAATTTTGCTAACATGTATTTTTTAATTATTTAATATAAAAAGTTAATATATCATATATAATTTTATAGAATTTAATCTGGGTTAATATGTAACCAATTGAAATATAAAAAAATTATAAACCATTTATTAAATGATATGAAGGTTACGCTATCTGAAGCTCAAAACCAAAGTCCAAACCCAAAATTAAAACGCATTCCATTTTAATCCAACGTCAATGGGAATCTAACTTTTTTTTCTATTTTACATAATAATCGAGAGGACGCAAATAAATGCTACGTTGTCAGGGAGGACGCAAATAACAATATGCAATTACAACACTGTACTGACAAACCTTTTTCTATTTCAAAAACTTCAGCGAAGATTTTGATGTTAATGTCAGATCCTAAAGCGTGACTGTTTCATTTCACCCACTCTGTTGCTGTTGTGAGTGCTCGCTCATTAATATGGCTCACCTGTAAAAATTGCGCTTTGAAATCATCGGACATAAACGTAGTCTGTGCGTCTCGTATTTCAGTGGTAGAGCAGCAGATTTTTCAGATACTAATTATAGTCAATTTTATCGCCTCCAGTATCTTTTCCTCGGGTACTTCTTGTCATATGGGACGCTTTTCAGCCTCCTGGCCGGGACTCAGGTGGAGCTTTGTGGCAGCTCTGTCAACTGTTTTGAGAGAAACGCCAGAATATACACTTTCCTAGGGTCCTTTTCAGGACGCTGAACTGCCATTTCAAATTCATGGTTTGAACTTTGCTGTATTAAACATTTTTGAGAATATCTAGGTTAAAAATAGCTAATTTTTTTAGAATATATATGTTAAAAATAGCTAATTACTCTGGCATGTAGATCCATCTGAGTTTATTTGAGTCAAGTGTATTGGATAGAATAGGAAAATATAAATACCCCCACATCGGATTCATTGTCTAAGTTTATTTGAGTGAAGTGTATTAGTGTGAATAAGAAAACATAAATACCGCCACATCTGATTCATTGTAATTGAATTAAATTTGTGTATTTAATAAAAAGAAGCCAATGCTTTCTATAAAATTTTGTGTTTTTCTTCTTCTGCCTTTCCATCAAACCAAACACCGGCAGGAAAACATTACTTATCAGAGAAATATATATTTACAATCAAATAACAGGAGACTAAGCCAACATTACTTATACACAAATATATATATACATTCAAACATTGGGTACACGAGTATGTATACATTCAAGATACTTAATACACAAAATTATATATATATATATATATATATATATATAAACATTGGGTACAGGAGTATATAATATATATACATTCAGATAACAGGAGATTTCCGGAGAAGTATGATTATCTAAATTCCGGCGAACCAACTAGTACAGAACCAATGGAAATGCTCCAGTATAAAGCCGTACAATAATTAGAATAGTATGGTGTTACTATTCTATCGAAAATGTATGGTGGAATTCACGTACGACTTTCCTTTAGTTCCAGTAGTTCGAATGAATTTCCTGTATTCGTTGAACGTCATCTGTCCGTAGCTTGGAGGGCTGGACTCATCGATCAGCTCCTTTATAGGGCCAACTTCCTTTTCTCCATTAGGGTTACAGAAAACTACGATCGACATTCGTTCCTTCTTTTTGTTAACAACGCAACTGTGCTCCACGCTTTTGTAAATTCCGTTTGTCAATATCTGGGGAACAGATAAGAAAGAAACCTAAAACCACTTTTCCCATAACTATAGAACGATTTTAATACTGCAATAAAATTACTAATGGAAGCACTTACCTCTATTTGATCACCTAGGTTTATTGTCAAAGCATTAGCAACGGGACGCACTGGCACCCAATAATCATTTTTTCGAACCTGCAGGCCAACGACATCATTCTGTAGTAGAACGGTTATTCCTCCAGGGTCGGAGTGAGGGGAGAGCCCATAAGTCAGTTCAGGCTGTGGGCACACGGGATAATAATTGAGTCTAACGCAAATTCCGATACCCTCCTCATTGCCAAAAGATTCCTTTAGATAGTCCGGAGGCAGGCCCAAATTCTCTGAAAACACAGACAGCAAGGTCTTGCAAAGCTCCAGCGTTTCTTCACAGTACACCTTCATTCTAGCCCTGTCATATAACCAAATATCACACTGGAGAAAACATTGTGGAAGTCTCACGACTGCATATATCAATGAAAACTTTGAATCCAAGCCAGCAGATCTTTATTTATTGTAATTTTAGTAACAAGTTTAACAAGGATGTCATTTAACATGTCACAAGGATGTTATTAAACATGTCACTAACTTTGTAAAATATTACGTAATGAAAAAAAGCTTATTTTAAAAATACCATAAATTAGGGCGGAAAATAATGGAGATTTGAGCAAGATTATAATAAAATTTAACAGAAATTTTTGAAAATTGATTTTGAGTGTCTCACATATTCTTGATATTCTTAATAATACTGAATCCATATGAAGTATTAAAAAAAAATAATTCAAACACTTCAACTTTCTAAATTTTTGAAAAAAAAAAACCAAATTCCAACCACAAAACTTCCATCCCAACTAAATTGTAACCTAAGTAGAGAACCCCTAATTCAAATGGCTAATTCAAATCTACGCCTGCCTATTAACCAAAACACTATCCACAAATTTAATATGGCTAATTCAAATCTACCCGTACCTATTAACCAAAACACTATCCACAAATTTAATATGGCTAATAAAATGGCTAATTCAAATCCACCCGTGTCTATTAACCAAAACACTCTCCACAAATTTAACAGTTATATTTTAATTCACAGTTAGGTATTTGACTCTTTCGGTACAACACAAATGTCCAATACAAATCCACCCTAACTACTTATAGTGTTGACGAAGATATTATCGACAAATATAGAAAATATCACTAATCAGATTTCCCCAAAGTTCACATCTATTTTGAATTCAAGTGTCCGAAAGTATTTAAAAATATGTTGCAACTTTTTTCCTGTCTCCCATACATCTTACAAAATCCCTTTATAAAGTAAAAAACAAATAATTTATACTATTCTATCATCGCAAAGATCTGTGTAAGTCCCGATCCATCAAGCCGCATGCAAAAGAAAGTCCCCAAACTGAGAGGCACGGCATAACATTCAATATTCATATCCAGGGTTAATATGGTACTGGTACTATTTCTGATATATCTGACCAGATATGGAAAAACAAATAAAAAGCAAATTGGTGTACCATTTTGGTTTATTTTAACAATCCAACCTATAAATATTATTTCCCTTAAACTCTAATAATTGAAATCAATCAAATCCTATAAATATAATTCCCCTTCCTAAACACTTATTATTGAAATCAAACAAACAACTAAAAACAATCCAAGAAGAAACATGAAAAATGCAATATTGAATCAAAAGGGGCCAACACATAGATGAATCCTTGGTCACCTATATTCCTCTGGTTTACAAGGCCATCTGTGCTCCTCTCGTATGCGAAGTGGCAAAAAATGATGATAGTAGTAATCCCCCCAGTCGAGAGTGGCGCCTTTCTGCACACCAATTCGACTGCCATATCCAACATAACTCACAGGATCATTAGCGTGCTTCTGCTTCTCCTCCAATGGCAGACGAAAGAACTCCCTCGACACCTCACTTCCGGCCTGGAGCTGCTCCGGAGAAATCCCATGGTTAATCACCTGGAAGAATCCCCACTCTCTGCATGCATTTGATATTTCTTCCATGGTCTTCCTCCGGCGTTTGTCATAGAGGCCGGAGAGATCTATGATGGGTATTTCCTCTTCCACTACCCGCTGCCCAATGGGCTTTTCGTCATCAGGCCTGATGTATCTCGAAGGCAACCATTGGATTCCGCTTTCTGCAATACACTGAACTCTCTGTATGGGCTCCGGCCAATCCATGGAAAAAATTTCCCAAAACTCAATCCACCTTAGATAAGTTATGGGATATCAAAGCAATGGCGAGGTTGCTTAAATAAGTGATGAATCTGAAACCCCACAAATAGCCATCCCATCTCACTTCACTTCTAGTCTCAGGTATATATTTTGTGCGGTGTGTTCTTGATAAGCTTTAATCAGAATTAGAACAGTATTATCCAGGATTAAGAACCAGCTTAAGCTTAGAATAGTATTTTTCATGAAATATGTATTTTTTGATTTCTGCCATTCATTCAATATATTAAATAACTTTGGTGGTCTCCTCCTACATTTGGATATATATATTAAATAACTCTGATGGCTATTTTAATTTGTATTGATAAATTAAATTAAGTATTACATAATTTTCTTATTCTTTTTGGTTAATATTTGTTAGGATGAATTGCTTTAACACATATCCATTTACCATCTATTTAAAATATTTACAATGTTTTACTATATTGTATCCACTTATTCATTATGAATCTAAAACCTCTTAAACAATTATCAGCTTAATCTAGTTATCTAAATTTCTATTATATTCACATGGTGGTAATTTACTGTATTGACCTATTTACTGTCAATCCGACCTCCAAAACAAATATCACCTTCATCTAATTATATAAATTTTAAAGATATCTAAATTTCAATTATAGTTACATGATGATTTAGATATCTAAATTTCTATTATACTTCGATGATGATTTACGGTGTTGTATGCACCTATTTACTATCAAATCCAAAACGTACTAAACAGTTATCACCATCACATCTCATTATCTAAATTTCTGTTGTACTTGCATCGTGGTGGTTCACTGTTTACTGTATCTCCATGGACCACGGTTTTTATTAGTGTGTCAAAAAAATATTTACAAGTAAAGAGAGTTTTGGAATTTTGAAAGTCGACCGCCGCTTATTTTATTAATAAAGAAAACCATGTTACTGATTTTAAAAACAAAAGCGAAAAAGCATGTGAACATTAGTGATTCCAACGAATTCTAAAAAGATAAGATATCTGTTCATGGTATAACTCCAGCACCTCCACATATGTCACATTCAGCTGAGCAAGATGAGCGATCCGACACATTGACATTGCAACCAGCCGCAAGAAGACAAACAAACGATATATCCCACGTGCGTTTTTTCGCAATGAAACACTGCCTTGTGAGTTAGGTTTAGGTTTCCTCCTCAATAACTGCAAGCTATTGGTCCACTGCTTTATCAGTAGATAAAATTACAGAGTTGAGGCATTACAGAGTTGAGGCCATGTGTGGACAGACAGAATCGGCAAGTGCTAGTTTAATATTTGATAATGTCGAGATGGCGTTTCAAAGTCAAAATAACATGGGAATCTCAGCGAAGCATGGGAATCTCAGCCGATGTTGCTATTCATGGGACCACTAACAAATTAAATAATTGAATGTCCTGCTAGATCGTTCAATCAGAAAGTTCTTATTAGCCAACTCGCGATCAATCTCAACCTAAGGCATGTTGGAATTTCTGAGAATTCTAGACCAATAAATAGAGAGAATAATGCTCTCCTTCTTAACACAGAGAACTTAATAAAATTTGCTTGTTGGAACAGAATTCAACACTCTGAAAAACTTTTATTCATTTCAAAAAAACTGTTACAATGCTACGTCAAGAGAGGGATTACAAAATAAGTTTCACTGCTGCAAACGCGGTGCAAATAACAAACTTCACTATCTCACTCAAAATCACACTGCTGTGTATTTCTTACAATACTCTGTCTCTCTTCAAAATTACACTATCTCTGTATTTCAAAACTCACTGCTGTACATACAAAAAAAACTAAACAACACACTTTTCGGGCCTTTTGTTTTATATATGCCATAGCATATAAAACATGAAACAAAACTTTATAAAATAAAACTATTTTAAAAACTAAACCTATTTAAAATAACTGTCGGGCCCACTTTACATTTCTGGCATGTTTATATATCATATGTTGAAAACATATGTTTATATAATAAAACATATATAACATAAAACCCATTCATCCCGTAATAAAAGAAAACTTTCGTCTGCCGAAGTTCAAACTGCAATTAACCAAATTGCAATGGGCGATTTCGCGTAACAAAATGACATGACGTCACACAAGGTTTTCGACGCTCGATCGTTTATTAAAACGAGCTTATAAAAGCTCATCGGGTTTGCTAGAGCTTTTTGGGTACGGGCCCAAAGTGTGACATGATATTGTTTGTTCAATCTTCCCTAATATCTTTCGGGTCCGGATTCTCAACTCCGCGAACAGCCAAAACAAAACTTGAATGAATAAGCTTTCACCACGTGTCCCTGCTGACTGGACGGCGGGACCACTGCTCTTTGTTGGCTGCTATCGATGTGGTCAGTGGGACCATAGTTCTTTGGATTAAAATTAAAACTCTCGCGTTCAAAAAAATACAAAACCTCTGTGCTTCAAATAGAAAACTCTGTTTTTCAAAACACACAGGACATAGACTATTCAACCATTTTTTTAAACTACGAAGGACTGTAAGGGTCTTGAAACAAAGTTGATTGTTCACTGAATTTAACAAGTGGCCAGAGTACAGAGAACCTGGAGAAAGAAAATGGAAAGCGGCCTGTGCTAGAGCAGTCAAAGTAATTTTGGAAAGCAACTGTTTGTGGGCTGAGCAGTTGAAAGTAGTATTTCAACACTCCCCCTTAATTTCAACTGCTCGGTTATTAGTCATACCCAGACATTTCCTCAAAAACTCAGAACTCTTCTGCCCCAATGGCTTGGTCAGAATTTCTGCAAATTGCTCCTAAGTTCTACAATGTTCAAAAACAATTTCTCCATTGTTTACTAGCTCCCTGATATAGTAGTGAAACTTTGTGTCAATGTGTTTCGATCTCTTGTGAAACACATAATTCTTAGGTAATGCAATAGCTGAACTATTGTCACAAAAAAATACTGTACCTTTTGCTTGCTCTTGGCATAAACTCCTTAGCATCCTTCTCATCCAAATTATTTGTCACACTACTACTGTAGCTGCCACATATTCTGCCTCTTTTGTAGATAACGCTATAATAGGTTGTTTTTTAGAAGCCCATGAAACGGCTCCTGAACCCATGTGAAAAACATAACCAGATGTGCTTTTCTGGTCATCTACACTTCCAGCCGAATCATTGTCAGTGTATCCAACTAAATCTGAACATTCTGAAGAAGTATATAATATACCACACCTTTTAGTACCTTTAACATACCTCAGAATCCTCTTTGTTGCCTGCCAATGTGCTTCTTTTGGCCTCTCCATGAATCTGAAAATCAAACTAACAACATGCATTATATCAGGCCTAGTTGCAGTCAAATACATGAGGCTGCCAATTATGATCTTGTATAAACTAGGATCAAAATCCTTGCTGTTGTCCTCTCTGCTGAGTTTTAATCCCATCACTGTGGGTGTTATTGCTTCTTTGCTCTCTTGCATATTAAATCTTTCCAACACTTCATTAACATATTTTGCTTGTGAGATAAAAATCCCATTTTCACTTTCTTCTACTTCTATTCCTAAGAAGTATCTCACCAAACCCATATCTGTCATTTCAAATTCTTTTTTCATGACCTTTTTAAAACTTTCAGCAAGGCAATCATCATTACCTGTAAAAATAACATCATCAACATATAACACAACAATTAGCATTTTTCCATATTTTTCTTTAATGTAAAGGGTGGGTTCTCCCTTACATTTTTCAAATCCATTTTCCAGTAGATAGGAATCTATCCTACTCTACCACGCTCTTGGCGCTTGCTTCAGCCCATAAAGAGATTTCTTCAGTTTGCACAATTTATGCTCTTGGCCTTTCTTTTTGTAGCCTAGAGGTTGTTCAATGTAAACCTCTTCCATTAAAACTCCATTTATGAATGCTGACTTCACGTCCATTTGGTAAACTTTCCACTTGTTTTCTGCTGCTATGGACAGCACTACTCTCACGGTTTTCATTCTAGCAACCGGTGAAAAAGTTTCCTCATAGTCTCACCCATGCTGCTGCTTATACCCTTTGACAACAAGTCTCGCCTTGTGTCTCTCTATTTTTCCTTCAGCATTACTCTTGGTCTTGTAGACCCATTTAACTCCAATGACATCTTTACCTTTTGGGAGTTCAACTAAATCCCATGTCTTGTTTCTTTTTATGGCATTAATTTCCTCATCCGTAGCTTCTATCCATTTCCTATCTTTAATAGCTTCTTCAAACTGGATAGGATCATCAACATGACAATACAAAGAAAATAAAGAATTCATACCTTCATTTGCTGCCTCTTGCTCATAAATGTCATTCAAATTTCTGGACTTCTTTCCTCTTTCATTTGGTGTACAAGTGCTTGATGTAGCACTCGAATCTCCTCCTTGTGGTGTGCTTGGAGAAGCACTTTCATTTCTCCTCAAGGGTGTCTCTTGCTGCTCTTGAGTTGGTGCTACTGTTTAGGGATGTATTTCAGCCAAATCATCATCATTTTCATCATGAGATAAACAATGTTTAACATTCACTGTTCTCTCTATGCTTCCATCCCAAGCTTCCTCTTCAATGAACTGAACATCTCTGCGCACAATAAACTTCTTGGTGGATGGGTTGTACAACCTATAAGCTTTGGATTCCTCACTGTATCCAATGAAAATACATTTCTCCCCCTTGCTGTCCAACTTCTTCCTTAGCTGATCTGGGATATGTGCATAAGCCACACAACCAAAAAATTTCATGTGGGTGACTCCTTGCTTTGTCCCACTCCATGCCTCTTCCAGCACTTTGTTCATGACTTCTTTTGTAGGGCAACTATTTAGAATGTACGCTGCATAATGTACGACTTCAGCCCAATAATCATCAGGCAAACGCTTTTCCTTTAACATACTTCTTACCATATCCATGATGGTTCTATTCTTCCTTTCGTCAACTCCATTTTGTTGCAGAGTGTATCTAGTTGTAAACTACTTATGAATCCCATTTTCTCTACAAAAACGGAGAAAATATTTGGAGATGTACTCACCTCCTCTATCATTTCTTAGAACTTTAATGTGCAACCCACTTTACTTCTATACAAGTGCTATGAAATTGCAGAATCTTTCAAACACTTCACTTTTGTTTTTCAAAAAGTAAACCCAAGTTTTTCTTGTAAAATAATCGATGAATGTTAACATATAGTGGCTGCTTGCAAGTGACGAAGTTTGCATCAGTCCACATAAATATGAGTGGACAATCTCTAAGGGTGTTTTTCCCCTTATGCTTTTCCCAGATGGAAAACTTTCTCTGTGTTGTTTCCCAAAGATACAAACTTCACAATGGCTGTTCGGTTTCTCTATCAATGGTAAACCTCTTACCATTCCTTTTCTGTTCAACAAGTTAAGACCTCCAAAGTTGACATGTCCAAATCTCAAGTGCCACAACCAATTTTCATCTTTTGGTTAGCTTTGGAAACCCTCCTGTGTCACTACTGCTATTTCTTCTCCATTTTTCAAATCTGCTCTCATCCTGAGAGGGAACATCCTATTCCTTGTCACCTTCACTTCAGCAATACATTGTTTGTTGGGTGGTTTATCCATGATGGTGCATACATCATCCTCAAAGAAAACATTGTACCCCTTCTGAACAAGCTGTCCAATACTTAAGAGGTTACATTTCATTCCAGAAACATAATAAACATCTGCTATGGATTTCTTTTCACCTTTCCTTGTTAAGACATTTACTTCTCCTTTTCCCATAATAGAAACTTTACTATCTGTTCCTAATGTGACTTTTGATTTCACATTCCCATCTAACATAGAAAACATGGTTATGTTTCATGTCATATGGTTACGCAACCAGAGTCTATAAACCATAAATCTTCACTCTTTTACTCAGACATATTACAAGCTAGAAACAATTTATCTTGGCTGATATTTTCTCTAGTAAAATTTGCATTTGTTTTATTACTCATATCATGTTGCTTCTTTCTACATTCATTTGCATAATGTCCATATTTTTACAATAGTGACATTGGACATTGGATTTATCATACCTTTGTCCTTGAGAATGTTGTTGACCACTTTGCTGGCTGCTGCATTGGCCTTGGTGCTGATTTAGATTGCTGCCCCTTCCTTGAAAATTTGCTGGACTCTTTCTTCAACCTCTGTTTCGGCTTCTGCCTCTTCCTCTCTTGTTTCCTCTGCCTTGCCCTCTTCATCTTCCAAAGGACATCTGGGTCTTAAAGGCATGCTCTAAAGATGAGTTTTCATTTCAACCTAATCTCTGCTCATGTGTCATCAGTGATGCATGTAGCTCATCAACTGAAAATTTTGTGATATCCTTTGTCTCCTCTATGGTGGTGACAATCACATCAAACCTTGAGGGTAGGCTCCTCAAGAGTTTCTCCACAATCCTCCTTTCTTCAAGAGTCTCTCCATGAGACCTTATCTGTGTGACCATTCCAATCACATGTGTGAAGAATGAGTCAATATTATCCAACTCCTTCATGCAAAGAGTCTCAAAATCTCTCCTCAGCAATTGTAGTTTTGCAGTATTCACTTTCTCCATGCCTTGATAGGTTTTCTTAAGATTTTTCCATGCTTCTTTGGATCTCTTGGCTGCTGCTATATTTGGAAGCACACTCTCATGCACTGCTTGATACAAAAAGTAGAGGGCTCTAGAATCCTTCTTCTTATTGCTCTTCAACAGTTCTTTCTCTGCCTAAGTTAAATCATCAAACTCATTTTCATCTACTGGCTCTTCAAAGCCATCCTCAACAAGTTCCCATAAGTCTTGGGAAGCAAACAAGGCTCTCATGGTTATTTCCCAGTAGTCATAGTTTTTCTCATTAAATTGTGGGAGCTAAGTATTACCAATACATATGCTAGTGCTGGCTCCAACCATTCTTGCACTCTTAAGTATGCTTCAAAATACTTGACTGTGTATTTAAAATAAACTGACTGTCTTCAACAGTAACACAAAAACTGACTTGAGAAATACCTTGGATTCTTATTCACTGAGTCTTCACTCTGCTGGAGAAGCTGTTGCAACAGGAAATCCTTCCTTTAGCTTCTTTGACACCTTCAAAGAGCCTGGACTAGCTCTGATACCATGTTGGAATTTCTGAGAATCCCAGAACAATAAACAGAGAGAATAATGCTCTCCTTCTTAACACAGAGAACTTAATAAAATTTGCTTGCCGGAGATAGAGATTCAACACTGTGAAAAACTTCTATTCATTTCAAAAAAAACTGTTACAATGCTTCCTCAACAGAGGGATTACAAAATAAGTTTGACTACTACAAATGCAGTGCAAATAACAAACTTCACTATCTCACTCAAAATCACACTGTTGTGTATTTCTTACAATGCTCTATATCTCTTCAAAATTACACTGTTTGTGTATTTCAAAATGCACTGCTGTGCATACAAAAAAAACTACACAACACACTTTTCGGGCCTTTTGTTTTATATATGCCATAGCATATAAAACATGAAACAAAACTTTATAAAATAAAACTATTTTAAAAACTAAACCTATTTAAAACAACTGTCAGGCCCACTTTACATTTCGCGCATGTTTATATAACATAGGTTAAAAACATATGTTTATATAATAAATCATATATAACATAAAACCCATTCATCACACGATAAAACAAACCTTTCGCCCGCCGGACTTCAAACCACAATTGACCAAACTGCAATTGGTGATTTCGCGTAACAAAATGACATGACGTCATACAAGGTTTTGGACGTGCGATCGTTTACTAAAACGAGCTTATAAAAGCTCATCGAGTTTGGCAGAGCTCTTTGGGTAATCGCCCAAAGTGTGACGTGATATTGTTTGTTCAATTCGCCCTAATATCTTTCGGGTCCGGATTCTCAACTCTGCGAACTGCTAAAACAAGACACAAATGAATAAGATTTCACCACGTGTCCCTGCTGACTAGACAGCGGAACCACTGCTCTTTGTTGGCTGCTGTCGACGTGGTTAGTGGGAATCCTTCTTCTTATTGGAGGAAAAAGTGAAAAATGGATCTTATCTACCCAAAAACAATGTTAGGCGGATTTCACATTAAATAGCATATTTGTATCTAATAGTAGAAATGTATGGTTACGTACAAATTAAGAAATGTATGGTTACGTACAAATTGATAAAGCGTTTCATTATCAAAGTTGTATATCTATATATATAGATATACTTGGTGTCAAAATGGATATCATCAGGATTGTGTTTTAATAGTATTAAGTAAATTAAGTTTAATTTGTCTTTTTTTCTTAGCATAATGAAACATCTTCTGTAACGTTAGGTTCAGTGAGGTTTTGATTTTGGGTAGTGTTTTCAACAAATCTCATTCTTAACTGATTGTGTTAGAAAAACTTGACCAAAGTTACTTATAATTAAATAAAGGTAAATGGTCAATTAAATAAAAGAATAAATAAAATAATTTTTAAGTTAAATAATAGAATTAGAAAAACTTAAATAATACCATATGTAAAATTTAAATAATAGAATATGTAAAACTGAATGTGTATTTGAAAGGTTTAAATATTTTGGAAATATGATGAATAAGAAAGAAGTCAATTTTTTGAGTTTGGGTATATCCATCATATTTCAATGATATTTTGAAATTTGTAATCAAATTAAGTTGTAAGACTATATATAAAGATTAAATATTCCAAATATAAATTAAGCTATTTAGTTAAAAAGTAAAGTGAGGTAGATTTCAAATTTGATTATCATTCATTATTTAGTTAAAAAGTAAAGTGAGGTAGATTTCAAATTTGATTATCATTCATAATTGTTTGGCTGCATAAAACTATAGATGATACTTTCGATAAATGCTTTCAATATCAAAGATATTCATAATTAAATGATGGTCAACTTTAAGTTAAATAAGAGAATAAAAAGGATAATATCTAAATTATATCCTCAGTTTAATATAAATTGTAGATTATAATCACCATCAAACTTTATATTTTATGACTTCACCTATCTCTATCATATTTCCTTTCAATAATATTTTGAAATTTGTAATTAAATATTTTAATGAAAACATCAAATAATGTAAAGTATATTTCAAATTAAGTAATATATTTTGATTATCATTTAAATGTATAGTTATTAGCAAATGATAGACTATGTGCTTGATAAATCTTTTCATTATTAAAGTTATTTACAATTAAATGACTATAAACTGTAAGTTAAATAACAGTATAGGAAAATTTTAAGTAATAGAGTAAGCAAAATTTAATGTTGATTCGTAAGTAGTTAACTATTTGAATTAATTTATGTTTTTCATATTTTAAGAATATTTTAGAATTAATCATATTATTAGACTAAAATTTAATAATGTGATTCGGAAAGACATTTATCTAAATTATGGATCACAAAAGTCTTAAATTTAATATTTTAAAATTTGATTATATATACAAATTAAGTATTTTTTACTTTATTATTTTAATTAAAAAATTATAGTAAACTGCAATGGAAAAATCAAAAAATAAAAAACTCTCCCCAAAAACTAATTTATAGTAAATTGCAATGAAAAAGATGGGCTTGCAATTTCATACATTTAAAAGGGCTTGCAGTACACTCACTCTGTCTTGTGAGTGCAGGGATGGGGACGGCCAGTTTGTAACAAATAAATTTCCGAAGAACCTTGCTATACACAATGTCATGTTCTACTTATTCAATAGAACAAGTCACCCCACAGATGATTATGCAACGAATATAGTACAGAATATCTATGATCAGTCACTTCACAACCGTCATATACACAAATAAATTATAGAGGTGTTCTATTTTAATTAAAATACAATGCTACATATTATTATTCTACTTCTAGAAGAAATTGGAGACATTTAGGGAAAGGAAACTCATATTGTGATCACACAAACATCGCCATTATAGTTGTGTAGACATTGAATTTGCTAGTGGTCCTTAGCAAGACATAGTGGCCATATCTATCACCATATTTTTAAAGGCATGCTGACTTTGGCTATTAGCAATGCACAGGTGATGAAATTCCCTTCAGTGAGTCGAGGTACATAGGGGAAAATCCTCACCAAAATATTACCCTTCTCAAAAATTTATTAATTTCTCTCGCTTTATAACTTTAATATTATTGACCTGGTTTCTTTAGCTAAGTAATTATCTTTACGTGCAATAGTTTTAAAGGGAATATATTTTTACTATAACTCAAGACATAGTTGTTAATCAAACAAATAACTATCTGTGTATAATAATTGATAAAAATAATTTAAAAATACACATGCTATTCATCTTTCTTAATTATACAATTACCATTTTTTTATGAAACCTGTGAATTAAGGAAAATATTCCTATAAAAACCATGCTTTTCCTTTTACATAGATGTTTGTTATTTATTTACTTTTGGAAAAATGTTATAAATAAATTATTATTAGTTATGTTAAAGTTGTATTTATATAGTATTTGGATTTATTTATTTATTTATTTATATTAATAATATGTTAATCTTCCTATTGGGGTGACATTAATGCTAGACAGATGGAGGGGGAGGTGACAACAGTGCCTTTTCGGCCTCCAGGCGTGCTCCAAATGAATGTTAATGTGAATTGATGTGAAGGGGCAGGATAAAGCTATTAAGACTCGCACTTGGAGCTCGCTTGGTATTGTTTGGTCAGGACGGGAGATAGTTTGGGTTTGCAAAGAGGAGAGGGCCACGGAGCTCCTGCATGCCTCATTGAGGTCTTGACCATGGGGGAGAGGCAGAGAATAAAATTGTGGTTGCGCAACCTAGTGGGTTGTGGTGGCTCTAGCTGACCCTTGGGATCATAGAATGCCCAGGGAGAATGAGGTGCTATGCATTCTCATCGGGCCACTTCGTCCTTGTGGGGGGGTGCAAGTAGAGAGGAGGTGTCAACGATTGGAAGCCTCGGTGGATTGAAGGCCAATTTCCTTCCCTTGGCTCGCGCGGGGTGGGGATTTCAGCTCAGATTGTGGTGTGTCTGGACCGTTGTACAATTAAGGAAAGGCCTCTGGTGCTTCGAGCTCCCAAAAGGAATTTCTTCCATGAAGGGCATAACTAGCCAATAGAACTATGCAGAGGTATTTACTAGGGTGGCTTTTGAACATTTAGTGTTGTCTTATGGGTGTCAAGCTAGATACCCTTTGCCTGGTTTGTCCAGGGCGCGGGGAGAAGTTTACGGTTGCAGGATGTGTTGTTTCGACCTCCGCTCTTCCTTCGGGGTAGTGGTGAAGTCAGTGTATCTTTATGTCAATGTGTTTGCGCAATAGGTGTTTAATTGTTGAAGTCAGGATTGGAGTTGGGGGCCCATTGGGATGCCATGCCATAGAGGAAGGCCATGCCAAGGTCGGGAGCGGGTGGGGGGCGAGGGAATTAGAGGCAGGCCGAGCACCCAGCGCCGGAGGATGGAGTTTCATCTGATTCATGACGAAGCCATGAGATAGAGGAGGACGTTGTAGGCTGTCTGGGACATGTGGTTGCACCAGCTACATTGGAGCCTATCACTACCCAAGTGTGGAACATTCAGCTGAACATAAATGTCCTCAGGGAACAAAGGTATGAAGATCGTAAGGAGCCTGTTGCTTATGTTAATTATATTCAATTCAGCTAGAGATAAATCATGGAGAAACTAGACAACCTGAGACAACAACATCGGTGCACCAACGACCAACTTCACAACCTGGAAGAAAGGGTGGAGCATATTTATTTTCATATGCATGAATATTTTTCTCATTTCGTAGCTCCCTTGTGATTCCCCCCAACCCCCCTCCTTTGTATGTTTCTTTCTATTGTCTCTCCCTTTTTCTTTCATTGTATGTATAACATGGCCTCTAGGCCATGCGAGAATAAAGCATGAAATCACTTTGGTAAAAATGCGAAGGTGGGTAACAATATTGTCAGAAATGCATTCAGAAATTTCATTTTCCCCACAGTTTGACACGAAATTTTAGGAAGTTCGGCCGAAATTTTAGGAAAGTTCGGCTAAAGTTTTGAAATTAATTCAGTCAAACTATTTCATCCGTTAACATTAATGTCATATTTACGACGTGGGTAAACATATATTTCGCCGGAGATGGGAAACATGACAACATTAGTTGAGCTGAACTAATAGTTCGACCAAACTTTTTAAAATATTTCGGCCAAACTTTTTCTTATAAATATACCAACCCCTAGGCTGCAACAAGGTTTAGTATCATTGTGCTGCTCTTTGTCTCCGTGCTCTGCTGCTCTTTATCTCCCTGGTTGTTTCTCTTGTCGTTGCAGCGAGCCGTTGCACTACTCTTTGTCTCGTTGTTGTCCTGCTCTTTGTCTCACCATTGCATCAAGAGGTTGCACTACTCTTTGTCTCACTGTTTATCTCTCTGTTGCGTTGCTTACTGCTGTGTTGTTTTCTCGCTATTGCAGGGGCAAGGAGGGGAGCAGTCGAATGTAAGAACTTACACCATGTTCTTATTTTTAAGCGTTGTTTTTGTTAGGTCCCTATATTAATAGTATAGTCCCTTATTTTGTTAGTGTAAGCCCCTTATTGTTATTGTTGTATCCCTGCAACCCCATTATTATTATTATTGTGCCCTTACATTATTATTGCTAGGTTGGCTAGGATTATATTGTGACCCCATGGACTCCTATATATAAAAGGAGGTTTTTTCATTTTTATCATCCGAGAATTTTTCATTTATGTAATTTATTGGAGGTTCCCCCGCTCGAAGTGGTTGATTTCTAAGACATTTATCTCTCTTTTCTTCTATTTTTGGAGTTGGTTTCATAACATTTGGTATCAGAGCTTTGGATTTTAAGGTTTCGCTGCTCCAAACATATCATCATGGAATTTTCGCTATAAAATTTTTTTAATGAAGGTTTAGAAGTTAAAATTTTTACAGAGAGAAGAAAAAATCCTGAGGAACGTTGTGTAAAAATTTCAGATCTTTGTTTGCAATATTTTTAGAGATATGATCTGTGGAAGTTAGGGTTTTTTTTAGGATCCCGAATTTCACCTAAAACAGGTCATTGTGGAATTTGCGTTATAATTTTTTTTCTACAAAGGTGTGGAAGCCTAAATTTCTACATGGAAAAGCCGAGATTTTAAGAAAATTCCTGTAAAATTTTCAGATCTTAGTTCGCAATATTTTCGGAGATATGATCTATGCAATTTAGGGTTTTTTCAGGATCCCTAATTTCATCTCAAAGACATGACCATGGGAAAATCATCATAAATATCTCTCTTAGCATCAGATTTGAATTCTATAAAATGTGGCCACAAGGACATGGACTATGGTTTCCTGTATATCAATTTCAGATCCGAAGGAGGAAACAGTGACACGTGGCACGTCGTACAAGTTCACTCTACTAAACGAGTTCATTGTGGGAGATTTAACATAACTTTCCCTTGAAGAATCCAAATCAGGTCAGACCTATGGCATTCGAAAGAAAATTCAGAGTGCTACTATAGGGTTGAATTTCAGATATTGAAGTTCGGAAATCATAGGGAAAATACAGTTTCAATATCAGCCTCCCCAAAAGCAAGAAAAGGGTCTGTATTTTTTTTGAATTGCATAAGTCTTGTGTGAAAAATCAGTTTGAAGTAATTCCAAGCACATATTTAAGGATAGATATCAGTATTGGGTTCTAAATGCCACCTAAAAAGAATTCAACACCCATTAATCCTTCATAAGGATTTACTATGACTCATGAAGAGGAATAAGCACAACATGACATATCAAAATTACAAGAGAAAGTGCACCAGTTTCACTCTAGCAAAGAGCAAAAAAAAATGAAATGAAAGTTTTGAAGAGAGCCATGGAAACTAATATGGATGGTATGAAGAAAGGTGTCGAAGCTAAGATGGATGGCATGGAAGTTTGTATGGAATTTTATATGGATGACATGGAAGCTAAGATCGATGGAAAATTGAAAGACAACATGGAAGACATGGAGAATGATCTAAAAACAGACATGGGAAGTTTGATGGCAAGGATCTCGTAACATGGATACTATAAATTGGAGCTTCCTTATTCTTCATGAGTGCATCCAGTTTTCTATGTTTCATGTGTAAAGAAGGTTATAGGGGACAATATTTCTTTTCAAACAATATTTCCATAACTTGATGACGAAGGAAAAATCATATTGGAACCTGAATAAGTCATGGAAACAAGAACTCAACAACTAAGAAATCGATCAATTTCAGGGTATCTCATCAAATGGAAGAACTTACCCATTGAAGATTCTACATGGGAGGATGAGAATTTCATGTAGAAGCATCCGAAGCTACTCAAGCATTGAGGAAAACACCTTTTTGAAGGAGAGGGTCACGTTAGGTCCCTATATTACTAGTATAGTCCATTATTGTTGTTAGTGGAACCCCCATATTGTTATTTGTGTACCCCTGTAACCCAAATATCATTATTATTGTGGGCTTACATTATTATTTTTAGGCCAGCTAGGATTATGTTGTGACCCCATGGACTCCTATATATAGAAGGAGGTATTTTCATTTGTATCATCCAAGAATTGTTCATTTATGTAATGTAAAGGAGATTGCCTATACTACGATGCATAAATATTAGGCAACAATGCGAAACAAGTTCAAGAAATAGATTAGCTGTCCAGAAAATATGTTGAATATATTACAGAAATGATACCAAGAGATGATACCCTTAACACAGTATTTGAACATAAAATTCGTAAGTTTAAGAAATAGATTAGATGTCCTGAAAATATGTTAAATATATTAAATAAAAGATACCAAGAAATGATACCTTTAACATAGTATTTGAACATGAAATTCGTAACTTCAAGCAATCGATTAGCTGTCCAGAGAATATGTTGAATATATTACAGAAATGATACCTTTAACATAGTATTTAAACATAAAATTGATAAGTTCAAGCAATAGATTAGTTGTCCAAAAAATATTTTTAATATATTACATAAATTATACCTTTAACACAGTATTTGAACATAAAATTTGTAAGTTCAAGCAAAATATTAGTTGTCCAGATCGCCAATTTCTGGCTTTAGTTGAATATTTAGGTTTTCCTCCTTCATCCGGAACAAGTTTGACAATGTATTGTTTAGATGGTATGTGTGATTAATATGATGCAACAAAGTTACAAAACTATTGTGTATTCAATATGAGGTGTATATGAAAAAAGGGAAATGTTTCACGGATTTATATTTCAAATTTTGAGAAGTATTTGGATTAAATTTTTTTACTTGCATCCAAAAGTAATATAACACAAAATTCAATGATTTGGATGTGCATGACTCCTTAGGCATATTGTACTTCATTATATTTTATTACCATGTAAAAGGTTCAATTATTTGGATATGTATGATACCATATTCATAAAGTACTTTTGGGATTTTTTTTATCATTATCATGTGTACTCTTGAAGATTAGTGTTTTTTGAAGTTGTTATTTTTAAATGGTTGTGGTTTATATGTAAAATGTTAAAGATAAGAAGAATAATAAATAATAAATTAAGTAAATTCAAAACAAATTGTTGTGTTTTTTGATTTAGCAAATTCAAAAAACAAATTCAAGAATAAATTATTGTATTTTTTGAGTTAGCTATCAAAGTTGAAGAATTGTCCTCTAGAAAGAACAAAAGTTTGGTAGGGAACAATTTGATGTGCTCAATCAAGCAAATGAAGAAGAAAAAATATTTGAGGATCAACTTCACCAAGAGATCCAATTGGTCAACTCCCAAAGATCAAAATGACATGATTCCCCACAAAGATGTTCCAACTCAAAAAAATTTAGTCATTAAGAATGATGCTTCATCATAAGAGAAAAAAACACCAAGAACCATTAGGGAGATTTGATTTATGGATTTTCTAATGAAAAATGAGAGGGTGAAAAAACTCATAGGAGAGTATGTTTCCCCATAGTAAATATGTTAGAAGTGCACAAGTAGAGAGGGATAAAGAGTTAGGCTCTCAAAGGTCACTTGAAGAGGCCTTTGAAAAATCCCAAACAAACCCAAAACAAGGACTCCTACACAGAGAAGACACACCTATGAAAAAGGAGAAAAAGAAAGAGGATGATATTACACTTGAAAAAAAGGTTGAATATGATAAGTGTTAAATAAAAACACAAATCCATCTTGTCCTTTGAGAAAAGGTAGGAAAGAGCCCAAAGAAAGAAACTAAAACTCTTATAAATATCCAAGATTATTTGATTTAATGGGAGTGTATTTTAATCATGCTTGATCAAGCTTTATTTTTCTAAGAGTTTGAGTAAATGACCTAATATTTATATTTATCTGATCACCTATATTTGTTTCCTTTTATTAGTAGATAGCACTCAAATCCCCAACCAAATATTTATGCTTAGAAAAAAAATAAAACTCAATGGAATTTAATGCCTTTAAATATGATACATTAGAGAAGAATAACAAGTAAAAAACCACAGGTTAAGAATGCCAAGATAAAAACCATGGGTTGTCAATCCATGTTTCCCAAAAATGGGTAAATTGACAATTTTACCTAAATTTTATTTTAATTATTAACTTTAGTTTTTTTTATGTAATGTGCATGTCATTTCTCCCATAAACATAAGGAAAAATTTGAGGCTAACCATGTACATGTCATTTCTCCCATAAAATTTAAAGCATTTGCTAGTGTTTTGGGAAGCATGTACATTTCATTTCTATGTCATTTCTCTGATAAACTTTAAGATGAACATTAAGGAAAACCATGTGCATGTAATTTGTTCCATAAACGCAATGCAAACTTTAAGACATGCCATTTCCATGTCATTTATCCCATAAAATTTAAGGAAAAATTCAAGGAAAACCATGTACATGTTATTTCTCCCATAAGCTCCAAGAAAACTTTAAGGCATGTCATTTCTCTCATAAACTTTAAGGAAAACTTTAAGGCAAACCATGTACATGACATTTCTCCCATAAACTCAAGGAAAAATTTAAGGAAAATAATGTACATATCATTTCTCCCATAAAATTTAATGCAAACCGTGTACATGTAATTTCTCCCGTAAACATTAATTTAATATATTTTTAAAGAAATCATTTGTCCCATAAACTTTGCTAGTGTTTTGGGAACCATGTACATGTCATTTCTCCCATAAACTCAAGGCAAACTTTAAGGAAAATCATGTACATATCACTTCTCCCGTAAACTTTAATGGAAACCATGTACATACCATTTCTCCCATAAACTTTAATTTAATATATTTTTAAGGGAATTATTTCTCCCATAAACTTTTTCTAGTGTTTTGGGAACCATGTACATGTCATTTCTATGTAATTTCTCCCATACAATTTAAGACAAACTTTAAGTCAAACCATGTACATGTCATTTCTCCAATAAACTTAAGCCTTTTCATTCTCCCATAAACTTTAATTTAATATATTTTTAATGAAAATGTAGTGTTTTTGAAAAACATGTACATATCATTTCTCCCATAAAATTTAAGGCAAACTTCATGGCAAAGGAAAAATTAAGGCTTGTCATTCTCCCATAAACTTTAATTTAATATATTTTTAATGAAAATGTAGTGTTTTTTAAAACCATGTACATGTCATTTCTCCCATAAATTTTAAGTAAAAATTTATGGAAAAGACAAACTTCAGGCTTGGTATTCTCCCATACACTTTAATTTAATATATTTTTAATGAAAACATAGTTGTTTTTTAAAACAATGTGTATGCCATTTCTTCTATTCTCCCATAAACTTTAATTTAGTATATTTCTAATGAAAATGTAATGTTTTTGAAAACCATGTACATGTCATTTATCCCATAAAATTTAAAGAAAACTTTATGGCAAAGGAAAACTCAAGGCTTGTCATTCTCCCATAAACTTTAATTTAATACCTTTTTTAATGAAAATTTAGTGTTTTTGAAAACCATGTACATGTCATTTCTCCCATAAATTTAAGGAAAACCAAGTACATGCCATTTCTCTCATAAACTTGAAATTAATATAATTTTAAGGAAAATTCTAGTTCATTTGGAAACCATGTACATGTCATTTCTATTTAATTCCCCCCATAAATTTTAAGGCATTTTATAGTGTTTGGGGAACCATGTACATGTCATTTATATGTAGTTTCTCCCATAAACTATAAGGATAATTTTAAGGCAAAACATATACATGTCATTTCTATGTAATTTATCCCATAAACTTTAAGGAAAATTTTAAAGCAAACCATGTACATGTCATTTCTATGTAATTTATCCCATCAACTTTAAGGAAAACTTTAAGGCAAACCATGTACATGTAATTTCTCCCATAAACTTAAGGAAAAATTTAAGGCAGGCCATTTACATGTCATTTCTCCCATAAAATTTAATTTAATATATTTTTAAGTAATTTTACATGTTTTTGCAAACCATATACATGTAATTTCTCCCATAAACTTGGAACTATGTACATGTCATTTCTCCCATAAAATTTCTATTTGCTAGTGTTTTTGGGAACCATGTACATGCCATTTCTCCCATAAACTTTAAGGCATTTGCTAGTGTTTTGGGAACCATGTACATGTAATTTCTATGCAATTTCTCCCGTAATTTTTAAGACATTTTCTAGTGCTTTTGGAAACATGTACATGTAATTTCTATGTAATTTCTCCCATAAAATTTAAGGAAAAATTTAAGGAAAACCATTTACATGTCATTTCTATGTAAATTCTCCCATAAAATTTAAGGGAAACTTTAAGGCAAACCATGTACATGTCATTTATCCCATAAAATTTAACACAAACCATGTACATGTCATTTCTATGTAATTTCTCCCATAAACTTTAAGGCAAATCATGTACATGTAATTTCTATCTAATTTCTTCCATAAACTTTAAGGCAAACCATGTACATGTTACTTCTTCCATAACCTTTAAGGCAAACCATGTACATGTCGTATCTCCCATAAACTTGAGGAAAACTTTAAAATCCTCCCATAAACTTTAAAGAGGACCATGTACATGTCATTTCTCCCATAAAATTTAAGGCAAACCATGTACATGTCATTTCTTCCATAAACTTTAAGGCAAACAATGTACATGTCATTTCTTCCATAAACTCGAGGCAAACTTTAAAATTGTCCCATAAACTTTAAGGGAAAACATGTACATGTAACTTCTCCCATAAACTTATGGAAAATTTTAAACTTTAGGAAAACTTTAAGGCTAATCATGTACATGTCAATTCTCCCATCAAATTTAAGGCAAACCATGTACATGTCATTTCTTCCATAAAATTTAATTTAATATATTTTTAAGTAATTTTAAATGTTTTTGCAAACCATGTACATGTCATTTTTCCCATAAACTTGGAAACCATGTACATGTCATTTCTCCCATAAACTTGTCATTTTCTAGTGTTTTTGGGAACCATGTACATGTTATTTCGCCCATAAACTTTAAGGCAAACCATATACATGCCATTTCTCCCATGCATTCACAATAAAATTTAATTCATTTTCAATAAATGTTGATTTAATATATTTTAAGGAAAATGCTAGTGTTTTTGGTAAGCATGTACATGCCATTTCTCCCATAAATTTTAAGGTATTTTCTAGTCTTTTTGGAGACCATGTACATGTCATTTCTCCCATAAACTTGGCATTTTCTAGTGTTTTTGAGAACCATGTACATGTATTTTCTCCCAACCATGTATATGCCATTTCTCCCATAGACTTTAAGGCATTTTCTAGTGTTTTGGGTAACCATGTACATGTAATTTCACCCACAAACTTTAAGGCAAACCATGTACATGTCATTTATCCCATGCATTTGCAATAAATGTTAATTTAATATATTTTATTGGTTTTTTTTTCAGGGATAAAAAAGCTGACTAAACATGGTTGAAAAATGGACATTATGCACAGATGTTTCTTGATATCCCAATCTAGGGAAATCAATGATTACATATGTGCTTTTCAATATTATGACTAAAAAGGTCCTCCAAAGGAAAATGAATATTCCAGGAAGAAAAACAAGCAATGAAGCATATTATGTTGCATTAAAATAAGGCTTGGGAACAACTAAGGAGTATGGATAAAATGGAATTGTAGTTTTCACCAATTCTGAACTTGTGTGCAACCAGATGAAAGGAATGTATCAAGTTAAGAAGGAGAGGATAAAACAACTGCATGGAAAATAAAACAATATTGTTTGACAATTTCAATTTTTAATATAAGACATTGTGCAAATGTTAATAATATGTCTAGTGATCTACTGTGTGGGGCAATCTCAATTCAAGATTCATCTGTCAAAGAGGAATTAATAGAAGAATTAGTATTATATGTGGCAATGAAAATTCAAGATTCATCTCTCAAAGATGAATTAGTGTTTAGATGTTGTCCTTCAAAATTTATTGATGGACATTGTAACATATCTTTGATATGTGTGTGTTTCTTACTTATAAATGCGTCATTTTTAATGACCATGTGTTTTTTCCAATTATATACCAAGTGTGCTCCCACCATGTAAGCGCAAATTGGTGAACTTAATGTTTTATAAAATTAAAATGTGAGGAATTCAACAAATTTTTGTTTAAAGTGAATTTCACACATCAATTTGTGCTTTGAAAGTTTTTTTTTACGTAATTTTTGTTTCTGCTCAACATTTGTGTACTAAATTACATTAATTTTTTGAAATATTTGAATTTATTTTAAATAGTAATTTTAAAAATAATTTTAAATGTCCGCTATATATACATATATATATCTATATATATATATATATATATATATATATATATATATATATATATATATATATATATATATCATGGAAAAGGCTGGGATTCCATGCCTCTCAGAGCCACAAAAAGGGGGATCATGGATCGGGAGATGTTCATGGTATTTATATTAAATTTGCATGTTTTAAATGACATTTGAATATATAATATTATCTCCATACATACATGTATACATGTGGAATTGATTTTTTTATTGAATATATATAATTTTATCCCCATGTGGTTACATGTATACATATGGAATTGATTTTTTATCAATTTTGTGAGTTAAATTATTTTTTAATAAATTTCATTTTTTTTTTTTTTACGAGTTAAGAGGACAAGGCTATCTACTCCATTAGTGGAGCATGATCATGCTTCACGAAATCGTGGTATGATTCATGCAATTTAATCAATCATATGTATATGTATTTATATGTATGTATGTATTTTTTAATTGATTATAAATTCATATTTTTTATGAAGCTTCCCTCTCGTCGCATGAGGGTGGTGGTGGTACACATTCCACTATTGGCCCATTAATAGGTGGTGGCCAATTGCATGAGGGTGGTGATATGCATCCCCCCAGAGGCCAATCAATGGGTGGTCCTATTGGTTCCCAACCAATTAGTGGTCATTCTGGTTCTCAAAAATATAAGGGTGGGCATGATGCTACCAAACCATCTCGAGGTGGACATGAATCTCAATATTATTTTCACTCAATTTGTACAAATTTGTTCATATGTTTTTTTATTTATAAAAAAAATTATATATTGATGCAGAGGGTAAAAATGTTACTCGAAAAATACGTAGGCTAGAATGCATTATTCAAGTAGAAGGTTGTACACTAACCACAACTTATCTGTCTGAATTTTTTGATATACCTTGGGAAACAAACATTTAGAAATGCACATTACAAAGGTGTCAACATATTTACTCAAAATTGAAGAAATATCTTGCGTCTTTGAAACTCCATACTAAGAGTTGAGAAAGCTTAAAAATAGTTACTCACTCTTTAAGCACACTTGTAGATGTGTAAAAAATGCTTGGGCCAACCACTAATACTTTTGTAGAAGTGATGAGGAAAATAAAGGGAACAGTAATGGGTCCTGATATATGGGAAGTTTTTAAACACATATTTACAACAAAAATGGCCAATTCTATGTTTAATTTCAAATAAGGGCAAAAAATAAAGATGCTAAAGGTGCAATATTTCAAGCACCTTGATATAGATTTCGATTTTTATGATAGGCACCTTGCTGCATATGGAAGAATACCATGGAATTATGAGGTTCCTCTTTATTTTGAAAAATTATTTTATGAAAAATTATTTTTGGGAATGAAACCCAATTATAATGACCTTCCCTCTAATTTTTTTGGTCCTAGGAAAGTTCGATTATGTGACCATAGGGGCGCTAAGCATGATGTTGAGTTGCCTCACCCTGAGACAACATTGGTAGGTCAAACTATTCATGTGGACACTTTGAGTTTAGAGATGGATTCCACTTCTTAAATTAGTCAAGAAGCAAGGGATGTCATAATAGACAATGTTCAGAGTGGACTTGGTGGAATTGATGTTTCTCTAAATCGATAAAGAGCGTGAGATAATGCACATGATAATTTTGTGTATCATACAGATGATGAGATAGACAACATGAGTATTCAAGAGCTCAAAACATATGCAAAGAATTGTCACAATGGTTAGCAAGACTTAATTATTTATGAGGAAGAGGGCATGGGATCAATATGTGTTAACGGTTAGGGTGAATATTTTAACACATGTACAATTTGTAATAAATACATATACATACATTTATTTGCATATGTTAATCTAAAAAAAATGTATCATATATGTGAACACCATTTGCAGTTCTCATGCTTGATGAACGAATATTTTAATATCATGGTCTGATCAAGAAAATTTTTGCAAAAAAACTAATTAACAAGAACAAAGAAAAATCCAAACAAATTCTAATAAAAGTCTAATAAAACCCAAAGAAAAAAACGTGAAGGATTTTCATAGAGAATGACACACTTAGATACATAAAGGAAACATTATAGAATAAATCATATCAGATAGAAAGGAAATGAAATGTATTTTTTTGCATCTTACAAGAATCAACACAGGTGAAGAACAGATAAAAGTGCTTTGTAGCACGGGTACAAAGAAGGAGATAGAGCGCTAAAGCACTCTGTTGATATAGGTGGATATTGGTGGCCACCCAACTATTCCACTTGGACCCCCAACTTTTTTTCTTTCAGTTTTTTAGTTTCCTTAATTGTAGCACAATTTACTATTTTTGGAAAATTTTTGGGCCTTGAACTTCCAGAGCCGTTTTGAGGCCCCAAACGACATTTTTTGGGCATCAAATGTCCGATTAAGATGATTATGTTCCACACTTGATATTTCTTGTTAGTAGTTCTATTCCTTGGATAGATATTTCTAACGATGTATCATGTGGGTCAAACATAGATAATATGCCAAAGTTACGACCCCGGGAAATTGATGTACCAATTGACCACGACGGGGCCTATAGTATGGTGTTCCATCTCCTAGGGTTAGGTTTTTGGATGTTTATGGGTTTCCATTGTTTCTCAATAATATATATGCCTTCGAGCCTCATTGTAACACAGATTTCAGAGACCTGTAACTGCCACATCTATTCTTAAAGATAAGCTACCAATGCCCTAGCTAATTTATTTCCATTTTGTCTGTAAACAAATTTTTTTTCTTTGATATTATTGAAATTGTTCGAATGAATTCTTAACACAAGTGTATGAAAAGAGATCACTTTAGTTTCACATTACAAATAGCCCTAACAACGAATATGGTTGTCTAACTTCTTTAGATGTGAAATAGATGGTCGAAACAAATGAAAAACAAACCCAGCTCTATCATGCAAATAAAGCAGCTAAACAGTAAAATGAAATAAGAGTTTCTCAAAAATATCCAATGGACAAGACAAGAATTATAAAGATTTTTTTGTATTATATTAACACCTGTTAAGGGATGTAAGAATGATGTTACTATCCCCCTCAATGGGATGGGTTCTTGGCTGTCCTCAAATGCTTCAGCTTCAGAGTTTCACTGTCAATGGTGTAGAAAACCTAAGACGTGTAGAACTCAAAGGGAACTCAATAAGAAAAAAGAAAATAAAAGTAATCAAAGTATGGCAATGATAAGAGGATCAAAGTACAACCATGATAAAAGGATCAAAGGTAAGAAGTGAATGGAAAACCCTCCTATTTATAACAAAATATTGATTTATTCTTGATAATGGTGCATAATAAAGTATTATTAACCAATATCTAGATCTAACTACTTGGAATATTTTATTATATTTTGTTGGAGGGAAAAGGATTTAAATTGATTAAATCCATTTATTTAGAAATAATAAACGAATAAATTATTTATTTATTATTTCAAGGATGGGACCAAGGAATAATTTAACAAATAATGATTTAATTAATTATTCCTAGAGAATAATAATATAAATAATGATTTCTCTAATTATTTCTCATTAATTGGGTTAAATACAACTAGGAATATTATTAAACAAAAATTTAATTAATTATTCCTAGAGGAAAATCAAATAAATAAGGATTTATTTAATTATTCTTCATGCGGTTTTGTATTTAGAACAAAAATAACTTAATAAACTATGGTTTATTAAATTATTTATCATAGTGAAAGCAATTTTATGATGGTAAAATTGATCTTGCATGGTGTATTTCGATCCATCTAATTGTAAATGTCTAGATGACAAAAAAGTGGTGTAACGGATTTCCCT
This sequence comes from Pinus albicaulis, assembly GCA_034641835.2. NCBI lineage: Eukaryota > Viridiplantae > Streptophyta > Pinopsida > Pinales > Pinaceae > Pinus > Pinus albicaulis. The sequence continues at coordinate 1,070,182,846 of CM076572.1, read as the reverse complement.
CCAACATGCGAGCGTTAGGAGCTGGCCATATGACCATAGTACGTTGTAAGAAAACAATCCCTAGACACCGAAGGGTATTCATAGAGAGAGAGAGATACGTAGGCGAAGTGAAGTGCGAGAGGAAGATAACGTTGAGGGGGCGAGACCGACAAAGGTAAGTCTCCTTTAATGTTTGGGTACCTATAGTAAGTAAGGCGAGGGAGGCATACCTATGCCCGCCGAGATGACAAAGTACAATGAATAATGGTTCGCACTGTAAAATGTTACTGAGCTATAAAGTACATGATATGTTGGCGTAAACATGGGTGACATAAAAATATAATGGAACCCACATATATAATGCGCCTAGGACAATAACCAGGATTGGATACAATAATATCTAAGTACATGAGATATAATAACAACCACAGAAGCCTTAATAAACATGAAAGGGCTCTAAGAATATGAATGGGTCATCTAAGTGATACATGAATTCTATATGTGCTGCAAGCAGCTGGGGTCGACCCCATCAAATTTGTTGAGCTGCATCTGAGGCTGTAGAATAAAATGAATTCATTTGGGAAAGTGGGGGGCTACCTAAAGGGCCACCCCCTCATGAGGTTTGAAACATCCCACACAGATCCGAGAATCATTGGATCAATCCCGTCGATCACTGAACTATCAAGTATACAAATCTCAATCATGCTGAAGTGGAGCAGATGCGAAACAATCATGTAAAATAGAAATAAGGGATCCTTTGTGTGATACGAGGCACCGAACAATAATTGAAGTTGGAGCCAAGGTACACTGCCCTCTAGACATGTCTTCTCGAATGAATGTGATGATGCAGACATAAGGAGGTATGCCATATGTGAGGCAATGAGGGTCCTAAAATAAGGCATGAGAGATCATAGTAGAGTGACTGATGGAATGACACCAAGGATGATGATGGGATGGGGTATACTGAGTAGAAAATGAATGACTTCCCTTGTCAGAGCATAAATAGCATCAATGACCTGGTAGTGACTGACTCGACCCCGGAGGGGATGGGGGACAGTGAGATTGGAGGCCAAAATGGGCTACATGAGAGAGGGACAATGTGTGAATGTATGGAATATTGTAATAGGAGGAAAAAGGGACTTCGGATAGACTCCATGAATGTGATTATGACTCAAATCGGATGCTATGATCAAGGGCGACTCAATGATGCTGCCACACAGAATAGGCCTGGTGGGGACCATAAAAAATTGATCAAAAGATGGTTACTCATGAAAAAAATCAACACACGCATCGATAAGTATGAAGGCTAAGTGGTGCCCCAAGTACAAGTGGTGCAAGTGTAGAAATTTGATTTTCAGAGGCAGTGAAGTGACCATTCTTGAAAAAAAGGCTTCGAAACGAAGTACCAAATCACAAAAGAAAAAACGAATACCCATTTTATAGATTGGTGAGAGCTTTCCAATAGTGTTGATGGTTCGTCAAATGCATCTACGGTTTGGACACAATTAGCGAAAGAAAATTTATGGTTTCTCTTTTAATAGGGCAATTTCCCTCCAAATTGATTCATTTGCAAGTGTAGTTGTGGTGAATGTGGAGAGAAGTAAAAGGCCCTAAATCTTCTAGTATTTTTAGTGGATAAATCGACCATCGAAATCGAGATCCGTTAGTTGTAGGTAGGTGTCCTAACCATAATCTTCAATTTCAATGGTTTATCATTTCTGATTAGGTGCTTAGAGCCTAGGAACAACACTATGCCCCTCTTATCGGCTAGATCACACCTTCTAAGGCCTATTCTGTGAGCTTTGAAGCAGGTTTTAGAGGGAAAGCTACAACCTCGAAGGTACAGGACTAAAAAAGTGTGAGCTGCCAAAAAGTTGGGTTTGGTCTTGTTTTTGGCTGGGAACTGGGTCTTAATGTTTTTTAGGGAGTTTTTCTTTCCTCTAACTAATAAATCATTGGTTTTGTGTAGTTATGGAAGAGTTAAAGATAAAGTGGAGAGAGAAGGATCTTGAGGCACTTCGTTCTGAGATCCACGGGGATCAAGCTATTCAAGGTGCATTGGCAAGATATGTGGTTGTCAAGTTGGTTGAGAACCCCTTCATGAGGGTAGGAAAACCCTTCTTAAGCAGAATAATCAGTTGTTGGGACCTGAAATAGGAGGTTTTTATAGGGCAGGGGAACTAGATCGAGCTGACTGTTCATGACATTTATTTCCTGATCACTATCCCACGATTGGGAATGGTGGGAAACATCCAGCCAGTATCATAAGGGCAGAATATTTCTGAGTTTCTGGATTTCCATTGTCAACTGGATGTTCGTGTCAAGGGCACGACTATACCGATTGGAGACCTAGAGAGACTATATACTCGGGCTATCGCAATAGAAGTGTTGGGGATCTTGGGAAACTAATCCTTTCACCACATCACCGGAGGGAAGATGATTTTTGTTGAGATTGTGTTGAGCAGGTCCTCTTATGCATGGGCCGAATTGTAATTTTTGTTGCTAAAAGTGACAGTTGTCGCTATGCAAGATACAGGTGAACCATGACTATGATTTTGGGACAGTGATTTGCTCATTATTCTTCGAGAAGAACCCCAGAGTTCTTCCTCATGTACACATCCAGGATGGGGGCCCACGAGAGCCCAGGATGCGCCCCTAGGGGCAACTACTAAGGAGAGGAGGAGGCATGGGAATTGGGCGAGTGTTTCGACCCGAGTTATTTGCACATTGGGAAAAAATGTTGGTGCATATAGATGACTATCCATACAATGGGATGAACTATCAGGGGGACCCGGACTTGCCACATATGCCCGGTCAAGCATGGGGACCACATGGTATGTGACAAGTTGTTATATTTGATGGTGCATTTAAACTTTTAGAATTTTTTATATGTTATTGATTCACTACTTTTGGTATGTAGATATAGCATTGGTGAAACTGGGTGGGTATATGGGATGACTTGCAGCACTAGGGCCTACATAGTCCAGCAAAACTAGAGGATTTGATAGAGTTGATTTAGAGGCACTATTGGAGGATGTCTACCGAAATGCGCATTTTTTATGACTGAGGCTTCAAAGCGCAACTAGAAATATCTAGATGACCGCTAAATTGAGGCATGTGTCGGGCTACCCTCAGAGTGACGAGGCATCATGGGCCATGTGGTTGGGTTCCTAGAGATACCACCAGAGTTGTTATAGACCAAGGTTTCAAAGGTTTCAGACATCTTATGAGGTGTAGAGAGCAGGATATTTAAGACAAAGTTTCATCCCTTAACATGACAGAGCTCTTACACTACTTCCTTTGAAACAACGAATAGACTACAATGGAACCAGAACTTCAGGCAGTTTGAGGCATTTTAAATAACGCTGAACGAATGAAATGCTAATATTCAGATACTACTGCGTCAGACAATTGTAAGACAGATCAACATAATCAGGGCCAAATTCACGACATATGGCAGAGAAAGTAAGTATAAACAATAGCGGAGCTGTATAGCGAGAAGGGGATATCGGCTGTCACATAGATGATACTAAGGAGAACTTCATGGCATACAAATGGGCTTAAATATCTAAGAATCCACACATACCAAGAGCTCCCGTCGATAACATTTCAATACAACCAACATAGTAGAAATACGAGTGAAATGCATGTGGAACAATACATTACTCCTGAGCCATTTAAAGTGTCAAGCTGCTACTGACATAAGTATCAACACGATAAGTTCATATCAAAAGACAAAAGACACTCGCATTCCAGGATGTAATATAAGAGAAATGAGCATAGATGAAACTAACAATAGAGAGACACACACACTACCATACAACCGTGTCCGGAATCCTTATTACAGTGAAGCTTCTTATTATTGAGACCCGATGGGCTCCTCCGGGCAGTATCCGAATTTTTTACAAAGCAGACACACAGGAAATTCTAATACAATCAATTTTCTGAAGAAGTGGAACCTTGTTTCATTCTTTTTCCTGTATTATATAGCATTCCATCTGCCTTTCAGCGAGAAGATATTTTCTGAAAATATCTTTCTCGCGTGATCAAAATTGTTAACAGTCATTGTCAAAACCACAAAATGGCATGATGGGGAAAACAACTCTTCCATCATGCGTAACAGGCCCCGGGCCAAACTTAAAACCAAAATGTAGATCATTGTTCAATGTAAAAGTAAAAATGCAAGAGTGGGAGGGAAAAACCACCCACTCGGAAATTTAAACAAAACATAACTGAATGAAAGTAAAGGCCGTCTAGGCCATGTCATGAATAAAACATGAGGTGTCATGAATGCTGTTGGGTCGAGGCTGTAGTAGACGCTGGAGGAGGTACATCGGTGGAGGGACTGGCATGCTGAGTCAGGAACTGTGTCAACCTCCGCTGGCTTTCTGGATTCGGTTCTGACATCTCTGAGAGTCTCTCTACCCTAGTAAATGCCTCGCCGAAGGTGTGGATGTCTGCATGGGTGGGGAGCCGATACCTGATCATATGGAGGAGACTAAACTCCTTCTGGAGGGCTGTGATGATGGTAGTAGCCTTAAGCCGAGTTCCTTTGCCCATCTGAAGATCTGACCGATCCCTTTCTGCCCCTAGAAGTGCTGTGTATTGATCGGGGTGCATGAGTATGGCAGGAGCGTTTGGTTCCCAACATGAAGGGAGGCCAGCAGTGATGATTTCGTTCCACACCTTGTTGAAATGTTCCACAATGTCTGCGACCTGTTGGAGAGCCTTCGAAGCTGCCAATCGAGCCTCCTCTTTCTCTATAATTTTCCGACATTCATTGATTTCCATAAACTGGCTGGGAATGCCATGTTTTACCACGTCATTTGCTCTCAGTGTATAGAGAAAAGATATATAAATTCCGGCATGTCGAGCTCTATTTGGCAGATTATCCCGCCCCGTGAACCTCCCAGACTTGCAGCATAGTGATTTGAGTCCCCACTGCTTCAGGAAACCCTACTCCTTTTCGGTCACGGCCACGATTATATCCGACCAGATTAGGCTTCTGGCTTCGGCTAGGGTGATATTTCCCTTCACCTTACTCTTCAGCTCGGTGATGGTCTGTTGTTGCTCAGTCGTAGTCTTCTTTCCTTCCTCCACTTCTCTTCGCAGCCCTTCAATAGTTCTGACCTTCTCAGCCAGGGCGCCCTCCAGTTCTTCCACCTTTTGCTTGGCTGTCGTTGTTTGCTTCCCCAACACTTCTATCTCAGCCATAGCTGTGGATAGTTGTGCTGTTGCTGATCCTGTCCCACTTGATGTCTCGGCTGCATGACAACTGTGCGTGTCCCAGCGGGTCTGCAGCTCGGTAGCTCTGCTCTCCAGATCTTCCATTCTTCTGACCATTTTTTCTTTCTCCTCTCTCTCTCTGGAAAGCTTGGCCATCAGCTCGTTTTTCTCCTCCTCCACATGCACCAGTTCATCGGTCTGTATCGGATGTGAAGCCGGTATGCCAGACCGTTTCCTAGCCGCCGAAATGTCCTTCTCCAACTTGGCTATTAATGCCGCTTGCATTCCCTTCCCTCCGTCGTCTGAATTCTTAATCTGCTCTCTAAGGACGCGCACCTGATGTGTGTTAGCACGACAAGCACTCTGTTCTGCGGAAAAAGAGCTGTTCAGGTCGTCGAATTTCTGCTCTGTCTTCTTTAGGGCAAGGGTGATCTGCGAAATCTTATCCTTCATCATGTCGCAGATTGTCTGGAAAAGGTCATTCAGGTCCTGTACTGGAACCTTCTTCATGTCGACAACCAATTCAATCACCTTGTAGCTAGGGACGTCCGAATTCGGGTCCAGGATAGCCTCGGCCATAGAAAGCACCAGGTCTTCAGTGTCTGCATTAACCGAGGCAGAGATTCTGGTGTGATATTTCTCAACGAAACCTCCTAGTTCGGCCCTATACTTGTCTCGGACGGTTTTATTGGTCAGCTCTCTTTCTTTTGTCTTGGAAGGTGGAGGCTCGATGATGGCCTGAGTGACTTCAGTGAAGTCAGAGGAGGCGACGCTATCTCTTAGAACCACTATCCCTGCCTTGCTCTTATCAAACTCTCCAAATTTCGTGAGGGGCTCCAGAATTATCCCTTCCCCGATGACCTCGGCTTCACTGGTCGCCACCTTTTGCCTCTTGGGTGGTGGCGCCCCGGAAGTACCAGCTTCCTGCTCATTGCCCCCTTTGTTCACCTCTTCTTCTTCTCCCGTGGCAGACGAGTCCGTCTCCATCTGCGAAAACATAGGCCAGACCTCATAATTAGCCTTCCACTCCAGAAATGGCCTGGATTCATGAACGTAGGGCGCATACCTGTTTCTCTTTCTTTTATTTGAGATAATTTCCCATGGGTCATAAGCCCAACTCTCCCCTAATTTCAGATCCAAGTTCTGCAATATTTTCTCAACAATCGGGAGGGCATATCTAGAATTTACAACAAAGGGGCCAATATTGTCGGGAAGCTTCAGGATGTAGCATTTCTTAGCGGGGACGAAATGAAGCTGGTCAGCCTTGAGGGCTTGCCGGATGTATTCAAGGGCGTAGACTCGTCGGACAGGAAAAGCTGGGAGCTGGTAGGGGGCTACTTCGGCTCCATAGACACGGATTTCAGTATACTCCTCTGATAGGAACCAATCGTCGGTACACTGGTACTTCCCAGCCTGTAACCAGCGCTTCATCTCTGGGAAAACCCTAGGGGAAGGTGCGTCGTGGATGATGGTGTAAGCAATGGACATGAAGGTATTCACGAAACTGATGTAACCCTCTCCCCTAGGCAATTGACGAACGGAGAAATTCCAGTCGAAGACTGGATTGGGCTGAGAATTTTCAGAATACATCCTGTCCAGCCCCAAATGATTAAACTTGTCCGCATGCTGGAACAGGAAGAGGTAGAAAACCAACGAACAAAAACGAAACTTTCGGGCCTTGGCTAGCTCCCGAAATTGGGTCCGGATGGTAAAAGACAGGAAACCTAGAATATCCAGTGTAACCCCATTCTGAATCATAAGCCACAAGAATCGAATGCCTACCCAAGAAATGTCTTCAGGGGTCCCTACTCCCAGGAGGCCGGCAATGAGGGACAGGACTGGTCGGACCTCTTCATTAAACAGACTCAATGGGAAAGGTTCCACCAGAGGTAGGGCCGTCGCCTGATCAACGGTTATGGCAGCTATGAAGGCACGGCGGGCTTCCCTCGACAGCTTATTAAACTGTGCGAGCAAATTTTCATCCTTGAAACTGAAGTAGGCATCACTGGGAGGGAAACGAAGAGCCTGCCTTATAATATCGGGAGAAAGGGAGAAGATTATGCTACCCTGAGGGGAAATGAAGGCATCACGATGTGAATCGTAAGAGTCTCTAAGCCAGACAATAAAATCGACACAGGAATGGACTTGGGGGGTCATGTAGTGATACAAGCCGGACGCGACAACTCGGAAACGATCAGCACTTTTACAGTGGCGGCCGAACAGTAGGGGCTTGATGTTCCGTATATCGAAAGGGTATTTTGGGTCACAGATACCCGCTTGCAAGTCACGAAGGGGCTCGAAACCAGGAGGATTTCTAGACTCATGGAGTTGGGGGGTTTCAGGCTCGTTCTTCTTGGGCGTCCCTCTCCCCATGGCAGTTATTCAACAATTCGGAAAAGAGAGAAAGGGAAAAATAATGAAACAAAATCGGAAAATGGATTACCTGAGCAGAGGGTGACAATGCTTGGGAAAACGACGAGGGGAACCGTGACAGTGACTTGGACAAACCCGGCGTTCTTCCCTACTTGGTATTCGCCGTAGAAAACTACCTGAAAATGATTTACCAGAGAGGAATACGGGAGTTTTTACCATTCGGGAGGACTGTTTAGGTTAAAAGGTGAAAGTGTAAGAGAACAGAGGGCAAGTGTCGTAAGGACACTGACACTGAGACACGTGGCGCGTGGGGATTGGGTAAATCAGGATGTAGGTGGGCGCCTCGTGTCGGGTTAAAAGCTGGTACGGGCCTTAGTACCAGCTATCCTAATGGACTTACCTTACCGTTGTTCCGTATGCGTTATCCAATTTTAACACGTAGGACTTCCCCTTTTCCGGACCAACACTTATCTTCCTCACCTGAGTGGGCCCTCCTTAACTCCACCATGAAACAGCGTCCCGCGGCCTAACCTTGTTACCCTTTCTCTGCCGTGAAGTCTTACCACGCCACGTGTCGCAAGTCCGCGGGGGTAAGGGCCTCGTCCCTTCCCCACGGCTTGACCCCCTCGGAATTATTACGTATTGTCGTCGTGTATAATCCGAGGCCTTTTCCCATATATGAGTTGACCTGTAAAGCCACGTCTTCATTTCCTTTGTGTTAGACGTTCACTATTGTTCCGCCCCTCATCACTTAGTGCTATTTATCTTTTGGTTTAAATATACGTGCGCTTCACCACCTTTCCCTTTTCGGCCTGATTTGATTTCACACTTGCCACTCGATATACAAATTTACTGTGACCTGTTCGTCTTTTAGGTACTCTCGTGGCTGCTACTGAGGGTTGAACAACATTGGCTCCACCTGGGGACGGCACGTTTGTCCTCGAACGTGTCGAGAACTACGCAGACCGCCTGTAGATCTTCTCTGAACAACACTCTCAGCTTCTAGAGCTCTGCCCTGTACAGATCTTCATGACACGTGCGTAATTGATGATAAGCAAACAAAAACAGCAACTAATTTACAATATAATACAGTCAGGCCTTTCAGCCTTCTTCAGAATTGGAAATATGGTTTGAGAAATTGCCCGTTCACAGGGGCCTCCAGCAGATCCCCTTGTAAATTCTCCAGCTTAAATGTATTATTTCCTCCCTGCTCTGCAATCTTGAAAGGACCGAACCAAAGGGGGTCAAACTTACCATGTTTGCCCTTGTCAGCTCTGCGTACATCCCACCTGAGCACTAAATCCCCCACCTGCAGCTTCCTGTCTTTTGTGTGCTGGTCAAACAATTCTTTCATCTTCTCCTGATAGTCCACCAGCTTCTGGTTCACCTGGATACGCGTTTCCTCTAGTTCAATCAATTGATTGATTCTTCTGGTCGTGCCATCAGCTTCTTCCTGAGTCTCCTGTATGAAACGAGCCACAGGTAGAGCCAACTGTATGGGGAATACAGCTGCTCGTCCGTATACTAGTTCGTAAGGCGACTTCCCTGTTGCCCTTTTACTGGTTATCCTGTTTGCCCATAGAGCAAACTTCAGTTGAGAGTCCCAATTTCTCTGGTTCTCATTTATTGTCTTCTTCAGTGCTCTAACTAGCGTTTTGTTTGATGACTCGGCAAGACCATTGCCCTGGGGGTAGTAAGCTGTGGAGTGACCCAGAGTGATGTTGTACTGTTGACAGAAATTCACCATCTTAGCAGATTTGAAAGCTTGAGCATTGTCTGTGACTATTCTGGCAGGACATCCAAACCTGGAGATGATGTTCTACTCTAAGAATTTTATGACCACTGTGTCTGTGGCATTTCGTGCAGGAATGGCCTCCACCCATTTTGTGAAGTAATCTGTAGCAGTCAAAATCCATTTGTGCTGCCCACTAGAGGGTGGGTGGATCTCCCCTATGAAGTCAATACCCCATTGCTTGAAAGGCTCATCAACGTGCACAGGAATCAGGGGCAGGGCTGCTAGCTTCTGTTTTTCCGCAAACTTTTGGCACTTGTCACATGCTCTGACCCGAGTGAAGACATCTCCAAATAGTTTAGGCCAGTAGAAACCAGCCTTCAAAATTTTCTGAGCTGTGCTCCTCCAGCTATAATGCCCTCCATAGATCCCTTCATGGAATTCGGTTATGATGTTCCCTACCTCCCCTTCGATGAGACATAAAAGCAGTATGCCTGACGGATCTCTCCAATATAACTGACCATTAGCTACAGCATACTTTTGAGATTTAAGCCTCAAGGCTCTGTATTTGGATTTATCACAGCTGGGTGGGCAGCTGAGTGTCAGGAGGTATTCAACAATTTCTTTGTACCAGAGGCTAGTAAGGTATTTCATCTGTATTTTTTGAGTAGCCATTTCCACTTCTGGCCTCCCTGTCTGTTCCTCAGATGCTTCATCTGCAATCATGGATAAGTGGATGCCCAGAGCTTGATGGTTTGATTCTGATAAAATCTTCGCTAGCCCCTGTCCTTTAATTAACTTGGTGGGCCTTATATCCAGGTCATATTCTTGTATCTTCGCAATCCACCTGCCCCTTCTGCCTTCACTGTCTCCCTGCACTAGGATGTCCTTAACTGCTGCTGCGGGTACAAAAGCAGTCACATGAGATTGTAAAATGTACATGCGAAAGGCCTTTAAGGACTTTACCAGGGCATAAGCTTGCTTCTCAAGTATGTTGTATTTTAGCTCTGCGTCATGAAGAACTTGACTAAAGAAAGCAATGGGTTGCTCATACCCATCTCCATTCTTTTGTAGTAGGACCCCCGCCACCATGTGAGGTGATGCAAAAGAGAAAATCATGAAGGGTTCAGTGAAGTCAGGCTTTGCCAACACTGGAGCTTCAGCAAATGCAGTCTTGATCCTGGCAAAGGCCTGCCTTGATTCTGGTGCCCATTTTACCTCATTGTCCTTCTTTAACATATCTGTGATGTGTCTAACTATTTCGGCATAATTGGGAATGAATCTTCTGAGAAAATTGATCCGTCCTAGGAATACCTGTACTTCTTTCTTGTTTCTGGGGAGAGAGATACCGTTTATAGCTTCCACCCTTTTAGGATCGATTTTGACCCCATCTTTAGTTACTATATGTCCTAGGAGTTTACCCTCTTCTAATGCAAAGAAAGATTTTTGAGGGTTAAGAGAGAGTCCATACCTCCTGCATTTCTCAAAAGTCTTCTGCAAATGCTGAACATGCTCGACATCATCCTTTGAAAAGACCGTTATATCGTCTAGGTATACCACCAGGAACTTATCCTGTTCTCCCACAAAAGTTATGTCCATCGCCCTCTGAAACGTAGCCCCTGCATTGATCAGTCCGAATGGCATCCTGGCATACATAAATGTTCCCCAGGGCGTGGTGAAAGCTGTCTTTTCCTGGTCTTCTGGGAATACATCCACTTGATTATAGCCCGAGAACCCATCCATCATGGACATTCTAGAGGCCCCTACCACCTTTTGCAGAATATGATCCATCTTTGGTAGTGGATAGTTGTCTTTTAGAGATGCCCTGTTCAGGTTTCTGAAATCCACACACAACCTGATTTCACCGTTCTTCTTACGTACTGGGACTAAATTAGCCACCCATTCAGAATACCTTAATGGCACTATAATTTTGGCCTTCAGTAACTTCTTTATTTCTTGCTCAATCGATGGTAGCAACAGGGGATTAATTTGCCGGAGCTTTTGCTTGTGGGGTTTTGCATCAGCTTTCAATGGAATTTTGTGCTGCATCACGCTGACATCAAAGGTTTTCAAATCTTGATACGACCAGGCAAATACGTCTTTGTAGGTTTGAAACAGCTTTTGGTACAATGGTTTATATTCATTTGGGACTTTCTTCGACAGCTTCACAATCTTTGGATCTTCTTTCGTGCCCAGATTGAGATCTTCAACCTGGTCCTCAGTCACCATTTTGTTTGGCTGTAATGGGACATCGTCCTTATTGAACAGCCTCTCCAAGGGTACCAGCCCTCGGGGAATGACATTTCCCTTTAGCTGTAGGAATCTATGACCGGCTATCTTCTCTTCTAGCTTGTCCCCTGGGATGTCTTCGACTTCTTCCTCTTCGCAATTGTCGATCTCCGAGTTTGAAAACTCCCCTACAGTCTCCAAAAACCTCTTCACCTGCTCCTCATCTTCGAAGACCTGCCCGTGCTTGACATTATCAGGAATTGAAGGCCGGTATCTTACCTCAATTTCGTATCTCAGAAGAGGGTTCTGAGGTGGGCGGAATGTACTAGCAGCTACAGCCAAGGAGTCTGCCATTCTGTTGTGTTCCCTGGGCATAAACTGAATGTTAAATGCCAGAAAGGAATTTTCCACAAGATCCCAAACTTCGTTTCTGTAGGCCTTTAGCCTCGGATGCTTCGCTTGACACTGATTTCTCACTTGCCTTACCACCAACTCTGAGTCTCCCATCACCTTTAGACCCTGGATCTTCATGCTTCTTGCTGTTTGTAACCCCAATATGAGTGCCTCATATTCGGCCACATTATTCGTGGCCTCATATTCTAATTTGAAGGAGAGGGGGACCCATCGACCCATGGGTGAAATAAGCAACACTCCAGCCCCGTTTCCTTCTCTGGAATTTGCTCCATCAAAGTGGAGTGTCCAAATGTCCGATTCGTGGTCCTGTACTGATAGATCAGTCTTCAATTGGCAGAAGGAGGGCTCGTGGGCATAATCCTGATCTTCCTCCAACATTAGACAGGAAAAATCTCCATCTCTACTGTAAACTGGGGAGTTCACTGAATCTCCTGCTTTGGTGACTGTCTTGACAAACCTAGTTTCTCGGTACAATCTCCTTTCTTGACCGCCAAAGACAGGGATGGTGGCGTATGACAGATCCAGCTTGATTGACCCTCCAATTCTGGTCCCCCAAGACCTAGACAACAGCATGCCGAAGCGGGCTGGGATGTCAGCCACTACGATGTCCATGACCACACTCTTGGCAGGAATCTGAGCCAAGGTGACTGCTAGGTCCTTGATCATGCCCAAGCACTTCACTCTTTTGGAGTCAAAGGAGTAGAGATCTTTATATGGGCGAGTGATTTGGAGACCCAATTGCTCCATGACAGACAGGGGCATCAAATTGTGGGATGCTCCTGAATCCAACATACAGTTATGTAATAGTAAATCATGGATTACTAAGGATACATAGAAAGGGGGAGTGGAGGGGTCCAGTTCCTCAACATGGGGGCCAAACACTACCATAGGCCTTTCTTCTTGTAAGTTAAGACTGTCCGGAATGTGTGGGACTTCAGGAGCTGAAATGAAAGAGGAGACTTGTGACTGATATGCAGGCTGCTTCAGTAATTCAGACAGAGGGACAGGGATTTTAACTTTTTCAAGTTCCTTTTGCAAACTGAAGGCAGACGAGGGCTTTTCTATTTGGACTTCCTTTTCTTTGGACTCTTTGTTTGGCATGGCAGACTTAACTTCTTTAACAGGAGTTTTATTTACAGGAGACACAGCTACTTGAGAGGAGGAAGGCATGTGACTATTATCTTGCAAAGGTTGGTAAAGGGGCTTCTTACCTCTATCAGAAGATTCTTGGGTATTGGCTTCTTTCTGTGCAGGTGCTGATCGCTGGGGTGCATCTTCCTCTTCATCTTGAGTACGGGTCCTTTTCCTGGAGGACCTGAGGTCATATTTCCTGTTGAACTGAGCTTGCATGAAATCAACAAACTGTTTGCAGTAGTCATCGATTTCTGGCTCTTCGGCATCCTCATTATCCTTCGCTTCTGAGTGAGGTTGCAATGCATCCTCCTCACTTCCTTGGACAGGGCACTCTATGTCGTCGCTGTCTGAGAAAATCGGGCATGTTTCATCTTGCTCATAAGAGGAGTCTTCAGGGGAAGCCTCCATTTGTCCTTCCAAGTACAAAGGGTGCGGTACTTGGTCTTGTGGCTCCTTCTGCCCCCTCTGCAGTATCTGCAAGGGAGGTTTCCTGTATTGAGGGTTGAATCCTCTGTTTGGAGCATTCTGAAAGTTCTTTGGTGGAGAACTTTTAGCTTCCATCTCTAGCTTGACCAACTTGCTAGAGAGGTTCTTGATCATTTTATTCATCTCTTCGATCTTATCACTTGCTGAGTCTCTGTCGTGACTTGAAGTGGACACTTCTTCCTTGCTTCTTCTTTTTGTATCATGTTCTCGCTTTACTTTGGTCTTACCAGTCGAGACAAAGTTTGCTTCTATTTCCAATGCATCAGTCTGTGCATCATCAAGAGTGGCTGGCTTTCTCTCCCTTAGTGAGAAGCCAAACTCGGAATCAAATGCTGCCACAAAAACGACCTTGGCAGCGGTCTGATGGGGCTTCATCTCAGCTGGGAGGCTGTAATACAATTTGTTAAATCTTCTGATGAATTCTGATACCCCTTCATTGTGTTTCTTTTTAAGGGTGTTGAACTCGGTTAAGGTATCCCCATGATCTTTCCTATCTCCCCACTTTTTCACAAAAGCTTCTTCCATAGCCTCCCAGGTGTTGATGGAATCGACTGCAAGAGACTTAAACCACTTTCTAGCCTCTCCATCAAGGGACTGCACGAACAACCTCAGAACCACATCCAAATGTTCCACATTAAAGTTCTCTGCGAAAGAGCAGAATATTTCAACATGCTTGTGAGCATCAACACCGTTCTCCCCATTGAATCTGGGTAGAATCTTCAAATAGTCCTGTGGCATATCATTTAACACTGCAGGCAGCTGTAAAGGGGCATACCTGTTTTGTAAAAAGCCAGGTACATTCGCCATCGGGGGAGGCGGAGGTAGGATGAGAGCTTGAGCAGCGCGAGGTGGAGGAGGTGTTGTGAGTTGAGTATGAATAATGATGGGAATATAGTGGACAACAGCTTGAGGACTTGATGAGAAGGTAGGGCTGTCACCGGCAGACACTTCAGTGATCTCTTTGACCTCTTCAACTTCAGGGGTAGGATGAAAAGAATAATGTGGAGTATAACTAGACTCAGCTTCGTCTTTGATACGGGTACCTTCTCGGTAAGGGATATCAGAGTAATAACCAGTATCTCTTATAATAGGGTTAGAGCTTTGTATTTGGGCGACCTGAGAAGAGGAGGACTGAAGATATGGAAAGTTTTCGAGGGAAAACTCGGGAATATCGGTATGAACTGGTGGTCTTTCTCTCCAGCCTCTTCTGTGAAGGATTCGCTCTGGGTCAGACACAAAAGGTGTCTTTGACTGTGCTGTATCTGACCTTAGGTGTGGCTTTCGGGGAGCCAGGACTGCAAATAGGTTTATCTGAAATATAAATGTGGAGTCGCCAAGGTGAGGTATGCACAACTCACAACTCTTCGTGCTCACCTAACTGAAGAGTGGACAGGATTTGTCGAGGCCCAGGGACTTAAATCTCTTCAACTTCGATCCCCGGCAACGGCGCCATAAAGATGTTGTAACTCCTAGAGACAGCCTAGAGTTGTTATAGACCAGTGCCTAGGACATCTTATGAGGTGTAGAGAGCAGGATATTTAAGACAAAGTTTCATCCCTTAACATGACAGAGCTCTTACACTACTTCCTTTGAAACAACGAATAGACTACAATGGAACCAGAACTTCAGGCAGTTTGAGGCATTTTAAATAACGCTGAACGAATGAAATGCTAATATTCAGATACTACTGCGTCAGACAATTGTAAGACAGATCAACATAATCAGGGCCAAATTCACGACATATGGCAGAGAAAGTAAGTATAAACAATAGCGGAGCTGTATAGCGAGAAGGGGATATCGGCTGTCACATAGATGATACTAAGGAGAACTTCATGGCATACAAATGGGCTTAAATATCTAAGAATCCACACATACCAAGAGCTCCCGTCGATAACATTTCAATACAACCAACATAGTAGAAATACGAGTGAAATGCATGTGGAACAATACATTACTCCTGAGCCATTTAAAGTGTCAAGCTGCTACTGACATAAGTATCAACACGATAAGTTCATATCAAAAGACAAAAGACACTCGCATTCCAGGATGTAATATAAGAGAAATGAGCATAGATGAAACTAACAATAGAGAGACACACACACTACCATACAACCGTGTCCGGAATCCTTATTACAGTGAAGCTTCTTATTATTGAGACCCGATGGGCTCCTCCGGGCAGTATCCGAATTTTTTACAAAGCAGACACACAGGAAATTCTAATACAATCAATTTTCTGAAGAAGTGGAACCTTGTTTCATTCTTTTTCCTGTATTATATAGCATTCCATCTGCCTTTCAGCGAGAAGATATTTTCTGAAAATATCTTTCTCGCGTGATCAAAATTGTTAACAGTCATTGTCAAAACCACAAAATGGCATGATGGGGAAAACAACTCTTCCATCATGCGTAACAGGCCCCGGGCCAAACTTAAAACCAAAATGTAGATCATTGTTCAATGTAAAAGTAAAAATGCAAGAGTGGGAGGGAAAAACCACCCACTCGGAAATTTAAACAAAACATAACTGAATGAAAGTAAAGGCCGTCTAGGCCATGTCATGAATAAAACATGAGGTGTCATGAATGCTGTTGGGTCGAGGCTGTAGTAGACGCTGGAGGAGGTACATCGGTGGAGGGACTGGCATGCTGAGTCGAACGGTTAACCTCACGCTTTCTGATTTAGTATATATGATTTCAGAGTCTCTCCACCTCGGCACTGCCTCACAAAGGTGTGAATGTTCCCAGATGGGTGGGGAGACGATACTCGGATCACATGGAGGAGACTAAACTCCTTCAGAGGACCGTGATGATGGTAGTAGCCTTAAGCCGAGTTCCTTTGCCCGTTCAAGATCGACTCGATCCCCTCAGCTTCAGAAGGCCGTATGACAAAAACACTTGGATGAGTACTACTGGAAATAAGCCAGTTCCCAACATGAAGGAGGCTAAGAAAGGATGATTCTTTGCCCACACCTTGTTGAACTGTCACAATGTTCACACTGCTGGAGAGCTCAAGCCGCCACCGAGCCTCCTCTTTCTCTATAATTTTCCGACATTCATTTTCAGCGAAACCCTCGAATGTCAAAGCTCTGTCAGAAATATCTAGATGACCGCTAAATTGAGGCATGTGTCGGGCTACCCTCAGAGTGACGAGGCATCATGCAGCGCATGGCGATGGCCGAGTAGGGAGTGTCAGATCTGCAGGCTGCAGAAGCTGAGCCATTGGATCGGGACCCTCTAGATAGTGATTAGTTGTAGTGGCATGAGGTTCCCCTACTTTTTATTTTCATAACATGACATGGGCCTGTCAGATGTATTATAGTAGAGGAATATAAAACATTCATGATTTTGTGGACACATATTATGGATACACATATGTTTATATATGATGAGTATGTGGTTCACCACTTGTTTATTGTTATTTTTTTGTGTTAAATGCATGTGATAAGTTCCAATCTATAATATTGTTTGTAATGTTATCTACACAATGATTTTGGGTTCTAGGTACATAACTGAAAGTAATGGACTGAAATTCATGCATTAAGAGCTTCACTCATATATATATTCTAAAAAGGACATGGTTATGCACACGATATACACCATTCAATTGTCTGACAAGCAACAGGGAATCTAAAGGAACATGAAGATGAAGGATGCAATGGTCAAGGGAACTGACTAAAAAACCTATCACTACATCATATTCGGCCTAATTATTGGTGGAAAATCCAATATATATGATGTTGGAAAGGAATAATGAATGTATGGGTGTAAAAATGGCCTAGGTTGCCGAGGCTAGATTATGCGAGTAGTGATTTGCACCGTCGGCATAGGCGATGTACATTGAGGATGAAGGATCCATCTAAAAGGCGTCAGAAGATAACAAAGGAGAAGATTATGGACAATTCAAGAAACCTAAATGCATGAAAGAAATAAAACATGCATGGGGGGTGCTATGGGTAAAATTTCTATTCCCCTTACTCTTGTTAAAGATATGGTCAACACATGGTGTAGGGAACTTGTCTTGGGGACAAAATTTATTCAGGTCATGAAAGTCCATACACACATGAATGGTGCATGTTTTCTTGAGAATGGGATAGGAACAACCATCCTAATTGATCTTATCGATTCCAGTTTTGATAGCCTCACGTCGAGAAATATGTCTCGACCGTTGAACAACAGGGTAGGCATTGGGGCATGTGACGATATGGTGTTCAACAGTGGTTGGATCAAGTCAAAGAATCCTTGAATAGGACCTGGTGAAAACATTAAAAAATTATTTGAGTAGCTTGGAGTAAGCCTCAAATTATTATGGGGCTTTCTGTGCCCCCAAGGCAATGTTTTCTTCTTCGAAAGCATTGGGTGGAGGAATGGTATTTCTAAACGGATGGACCTCATTCAAGATGAAGTATTTCGAATCCAAAGCATACTGGTCATGGAATTGCTATGGAGGGAAGTACACACGGTGGTGATATCATCCCAAGGAAAGTCAGGGGTGGTCATTGCTTCCATATCTAGCACATTTCTCCCAATTTCCAACGGACAAAATGTCACTCTTGTGCACATAGGCATCCCAAGAGCGACACTTTGAGGCGAGGCCAGATGTGGTTCCTCTTAATGTTGCAATTCTAACACTTCAATTAAGTTTCAGAAGAGCCACACATTTTCTGACATTTCCACATGGTCGTCGCTCTTCCAACAATACCTACTGAGCGTCACTATGTCGATGTTAGCAAGAGCATCACTATTATGATGATACCCTATCGTCTCTATTCTGACACTTCTGACGTTTTGAAAAGTATGTTGTAAGTCTGATGTTTTTGAATTTTAGTCACTCTACTAACAGTTTGCAGAATTCATTGGAAGTCTGACGTCGTGCAGATTTTGTCACAAGTTCGATAGTATGCAGACTTCATCAGTTGTCCTGTACCCAAAATCAGGATTGCACAACAAGCCTTCTGAAATAACGCACTTTTGAGACTTCTATACACTGTAATGAGTTTTCAGCTACTGGATCCCTTAGATCATCTCATCTAAGATATAAATCCAAAAGGAGAGCAAAAACAAATCAAACTAGGTGGGTTAAACAGATCTCCCACAACCTAGTCTAGCTGAAAAACACCCAAAGAGAGGGGCTGCAGCTATATGCAAAGGAATGCTTCAGAAATAACGCAGTTTATCAATTCATAAGCATGAGACCAACATGGATTTCCATGTTTCAGCTATACAACAACAGAATAGATCTACAGTGAAACTTATACATTGTACAACAGAAATAGGATGAATGTACAAGACAAAAGACTCAAAATGAGCTGCTACAACAACATGAAATGGTAGAAGAAGCTTGACAGCATTATTTTCATTGTTGAAGCATGCAGTAGTTTACAACTTAGATCTAGAGCAGATCTATACATAAAATGATAGATCTGTTTCAAATCTGTGTACAAGATAGGCTCCCCTACACATTAACCTTAGGGATCTTAGCAAAACATGAACAACGACGAGTAGATCTGAGATCTAAGTCACGGATCTGTAGAAGTATTCAGAAAATTATGAATCGTAACATATATAGCAGATCAGATATGAACTAACATGAATTGTTTTTCCAATCCACAAATCACCACAATGAAAGGAAGGATCCAATCACTAGAGATCTCTCCTCTAAAATGATGCCAACTCTCCCTACAACTCTGCTCTTGTGAATAACATATTCATGGAAAAGGGATTGCGTTGTAGGCCCTGAGAATGCTTTGGCCTGCTGCCAATGTGTGGATCTGAAGCTCAACCCACTAATGCACTCTTCCAGGAGGTTAAAAGACATGCTCACTGAGAAGAGGCACTGGTACAAGCTAGATCTAAACAGATCTAGTGTTCCACTTGTTGTAGCTCACAAGGACAACCCAATCCTATGCAGTACTGCATTGTAGATGCAAGATGTGGCTTGGCCAAATGTCGGATAGTGGACTAGGAAAACAATACTCCTCCAAGAGCTGCTCAAGGAAGGAGGTGGGATTCCGAAATAGGAAAGCACAACAAGAGATGTCTAAGAAGACAATACCTTCAGAAAATAATAACATCAACAACCCTTTCCTATTGTCCTCCTCCTTCGTTTATAATATGAAAGCCTTGCCAAACCCTAAACCACCTCAATGAGTTAGCTCCTTTCACATGTGGAGCCCCGATCTAAAACTGTGTTGTCTATCCATGAGGTTCATTGCATCTAGACTGTGCTGTTGAATTGGTCAAAGTTGACCCAATCTCATGATTCAAACCCATTTACACTTGTAAGAGTTTATTTACATGGCCCAGATATGTCTCCGTTTACATAGGCATTGATTTATTTTGATGTTTTTAGGAGTTTTACATGTCCTCCACATTTTATTCATCAACATGAAAATCAAAATAAGACAAAGCAAAATTGAATATTCCCATTATCTTGGGCTAATTGATAATATTACAGTGCTCCCCTCCAAAATTTTGCTTGTCCTCAAGCAACTGATAGGGTGAGTACTGCAACACTTCTCCTTCCCCATTGATGACACCATCAAGGATCCAGTTCTCTGCATAAGCTGAGTGTTCACCAATCCATCCTCCCATGAGTTGTCTCTTCAAAATAATTATGAGATGTACATAATCCATCCCACAAGAATGCCACTGAAAAACAGATGGATGAACCCCTACTCTCCTTGAAATATGTAGCAAAGCATAGAAAGAGAGTTTCCATCCCATGTGGTACACACATGCCTCCTATCCTCCCTCCATACAATTCCAAAAATAGAACAAGTACTTCACCCATGTATGGAAGCAAAACTAGAAATACATAAATAGAAATTGGAACATGAGGAGTTGGGTCATAATCCAATATATGGTACCAGCGCAGGGCATCTACTACCTGCATCAGATCAAGATATGGTAAGTGGTTTTCCCACTACTTATTTGCAGCCCTTGCCATCTCACTGTAGCTGAATGTGTGAGATATGTTTGGTGACTTAGGAAAGCACCCATCATGAAACAAGATCTCCCTTTGTCCACCAAGGTAGTGGCCAAGTACGACATTTGTTGTGGCCCCATACTTGCCATGAGATTGAAAAGATATAACACTCCTTCTTCGAGTCATAGCCTGCATAAACATGGTGAAAGAATGCATACAATAAGAAATATAAACTTGTTTTACATGAACAATTCTTCACCAAGAGTCCTCCTCATAAAAGTGGAGTGGTGCATAGACCTATCTTCTCCCTTAAGAGGGGAAAGAGAAGGCTGAATTAACTCTCCAACATCGTTATGTTGCTATCCCATCTCCACAAATTTCTTGCATCTTTGACAATGCTGATATAGTCCTCCTCCAAAGCCCTCCCAATAGTAGCTCCTGAAGATAATGTTGTTAAGCTTCATAAAATATCCATGCCTGAAACAGAACTCCTCATAGGCCGATTGTAGTAACTTCTCCCTGAGCTTGGATGCTCTAGACAAGAATATCCTATCATGATCATAGATGACCCCATCTTGGATTGAGTAATCCTCCTCATGTAGCAAGTCATCAAGAATCATGAATGTATGAAGATCCTTGGAATATTCCACCAACAGTTAGGATTTCCAATAGGGATCTAAGGTGCACAACAATGACAACGTTGATAATGTGCCAACTGAAGTGGCTGTCATGTTGCTAATATTCTCCTTGAAATCCTCCATGTCCAAGGTATATCTTGGAAGGCTATGCCTTCTATTCTTCTCCTCTTTGACATCTCCCATGCCAAAGGTATGAGATGGAAGGTTTGTATTCCTTCCTTTCTGCCCTCCTTGCTCATGCTCATGCTTCGAAGAAGAAGGAAGCTCTTGGGAGTTAGTCTTCCATGGAAGGCTATCATATGTCCAAGGCCTCTCTATTTTGGCCAAATCATGCATGTGAGATCACCATCTCTCTTCCAGCAGGGAAGAGTGTTCTTCAAACAAGTTTGTTTTCTAATTCAAGTCTTGTCTCCCATGCTTCAGGATGGTGTCATTTTCTCTCCTTGCAGCATACCTTCTCAACGCAATTTGAAAGGTGAGAATGGATAATGATTTCAAAGGAAAAATCATTTCCCTTTATATGTACCTCCCCCACACTCTTAGAGTTGTAGCATGGTCTTCTAATGCTCCCCCCTCCCTTGGATATATGAAAGGAGCATCAATGTATGAAACATATTCCAAAAAATATGATTCAGGTGGTCTCCCAGATGATACACCATAGGATAATGATGTCTCATGGCTCATTCCCATATGGAAAACATATGGGAACATATCATGACTACTTCCACTGCGCAAATCCATCTCTGATTACTATGTGGAAGTACCATGAAACTTGGAGACCCTTGTTAATGGTGTAAGAGTGCCTATGATTGGAGCCCTTGCCCCAACTTCTGATAGTGGATCAGCTGTGTGACCCCTACTTTGTGCTGACTCATTGTATTTTAGCAAAGACACATGCTGCTCATGCCCTCCATATTGAAGAATCTCTGGAATTTCTTGCAAAGGTGCAAGAATCCCTCTAATAGAAGTCAGTGCTTCAACTCCATCTCCAAATGAAAATAGATCTCCTCCTGCCTGCACAATGCTAGAGGATATTCTTTGATTTCTTGCTCCCTTCTCGTCATCAGTGGAGAATGCTTCATCATCAAGAGATCCTTTGTCTTGATTTCTTAGTGAGGAAGGAATCCTCAAATCTTCTCTTTGAGAAAAGAGATATTACTGAATTGGGGCCTTTGCTTCTGGTAAAAATTGCAGAAATTCTTCAACCCCTTCAAAAATGTTTAGGATTGGAGTTGGCTCCATGGAATCTTCCAACTTATGTAGAGATTTAGATTTCTTGGGCTTGATCTTCTCCCCCAAAGAACTCTGAAAATTTCTCTCATCAAATCTTGTCACTAGTCTCCTAGTTAATCTTGCATAAGAAGAGATGTCCCTCCCCTTTAAGGAAGAGGACTCAAACAACCACCAAGCATAAGCCTTCCATTGGAGATGCAGCGCTGCTATTCTCAAGGCTTCTTATTTTGATACTTGATGTAGCTGAAAGTATGTGTCAATCTTCTTTACCCAAGACTTGGCTGAGTCTTTCGGTGATCCATCAAATGTAGGTGGAGAGAATATACCCAAAGTGTGTTGCTTGCACCCTTCCCTCCTACTGTAGTTGTAGGATCTTTCTTCTTTGAGTTGACAGAACTCTGGGAAACTGAGATTCTCTTTGAATATATCTGATTGAGATTCATATTCTTGGAGATACTCACCAATATATCCCTCCTTTGGTGTTTCTCCTCTTCCTCCTTCCTTTGATAAGAAAGTAGGCATGCTACAACGTTGTGGAACAGATTATCTGGCTGAATTCTCACACACATCATATGAAGTAGTGGGGATTCCGTCATGTGCAAACCCTTTTATAAGGTCTACTTTTCTTTCATTCTTTACTCCCCTAATTCCTCCTTTCAGCTCATGCAAAGCTTGAGAAAAAATGTTAGAAAATTTTACTTCTTTTATTCTTCCATAGAAATGGGTTTCAATGGTGTAATCATTTTTCTACTGTCTTCTACCATGATAGATATGCTCTCTATCACTGAGAGGTTTTCCTCCCTCTGAAGAAATATTGGCTCAAAGAATGCACACGTTGTGCCAAATATCTTTCTCTGATACCACTATAATATCCCAAAATCGGGATTGCACAACAAGCCTGCTGAAATAACGCACTCCTGAGAATTATGTGCACTGAAATGAGTTTTCAGCTCTTGGATCCCTTAGATCAGCTCATATAAGGTCTAAAAAAAAAGGAAGAGAAAAAAATTCAAACTAGGTGGGTTAAACAGATCTCCCACAACCTATTCTAGCTGAAAAACAACCAAAGAGAGGGGTTGCAGCTATATGCAAATGACTGCTTCAGAAATAACGCAGTTTATCAATTCATAAGCATGAGACCAACATGGAGGTCCATATTTCAGCTATACAACAGAAAAATATATCTACAATGCAACTTATATAGTGTACAACAGAAATAGGACGAATGTACAACACAAAAGACTCAAAATGAGCTGCTACAACAACATGAAATGGTAGAATAAGCTTGACAGCGTTATTTTCATTGTTGAAGCATGTATTAGATTAAAACTCAAATCTAGAGAAGATTTTTACAAAACATTATAGATCTATTTTAGATCTGTGTACAAGATAGGCTCCTCTATACATTCCCTTTGGGGATCTTAGCAAAACATGAACAACGGTGAGTAGATCTGAGATCTAAGTCATAGATCTATAGAAGTATTCAAAAAATTCTGAATCATAACATATAGAGCAGATCATATATGAACTAACATGGATTGGTTGGCCAATCCATGGATCACCACAGTGAAAGGAAGGATCCAATCACTAGAGATATCTCCTCTAAAATGATGCCAATTCTCCCTGCAACTCTTCTCTTGCAAATAACGGAGTCATGGAAGAGGGACTACACTGTAGGCCTTGAGAATTCTCTAGCCTGCTACCAATGTGTGGATCTAAATCTCAACCCATTAATGCACTCTTCTATGAGGTTAAAAGAAGAGGCACCAGTACAAGCTAGATCTAAAAAGATCTAGTGTTCCACTTGCTGCATCTCAAAAGGAAAAACCAATCCTAAGAATTACTGAATTGTAGATTCAAGATGTGGCTTGGCCAAATGCCGGATAATGTACTAGGAAAACAATACTCATCCAAGAGTTGCTCAAGGAAGGAGGTGGGATTCCTAAATAGGAAAGCCCAACAAGGGATGTCTAATCAGACAATACCTTCAGCAGATAATAACATCAACAACCCTTTCCTATTGTCCTCCTCCTTCTTTTATAAGATGAAAGCCTTGCCAAACCCTAAACCACCTCAATGAGTGAGCTCCTTTCATATGTGTGTCCCCGATCTAAAACTACGCTGTCTATCCATGAGGTTCATTGCATCTAGACTGCGGTGTTGACTTGGTCAAATTTGACCCAATCTCATGATTCATACCCATTCACACCTGCAAGAGTTTATTTACATGGCCCAGACATGTCTCTGTTTACATAGGCATTGATTTATTTTGATGTTTTTAGATTTTTACATGTCCTCCTTCACATTTTATTTATCAACATGAAAATCAAAATAAGACAAAGAAAAATTGAATATTCCCATTAGCTTGGGCTAATTGGGAAGATTATAGTTGTCGTCTCTCTTCCGATGTGGCAACTCTTTTTCGTTATTCTAATGTTTCTAAATTTTTGAAAAGTATGTCATAAGTTCGATGTTTTTGAATTTTAGTCGCTCTACTGATGGTTTGCAGAATTCATCGGAAGTCCGACGTCTTGCAGACTTCGTCGCAAGTCTGATGGTATGCAAACTTCGTCAGTTGTTGTCGCTCTACCGATGTGGAAACTCTTTGTCTCTCTTCCGATTGTTCTATGTGTTCGTCACACTTCCAATGGTTGTAAGTGGATAGCAGGAATCAGAATAACGACGGAAAAAAATGTATATGGAAAAGAAAATGGGTGTAGACTTCCAACTCAAGAAATACCAATGATATCCGAGCATCTCCCCTTCTTTCAATTCCAATAGTCGATTCAATTTGTTCTTTCATGGTGTTTCAAAGGGAAATCCAGTTATTTCATGCTCGAGAGGGATAATTTAGGACCATTTGTGAATTTGATTCTAAAATTTGCATGAAAAATTGAAGTTTCTGTTAATAATCTCACTGCAATTTGGCCCTGTCAAAAGGTTTGCAATTTCTAATCGAAATAACCAATCAGCATATGGATCAATTTCTCAAAGCCAAACTCTTTCTAGTGCATTGTCAATTATACATCTATAGTAACATGAAAGAGGCCATTGAAGCCAAAAATTCAAAGCTGGACACATGCACTCTACATTTTATGAAAAATAGATAGTTGATGAGAAGGCTGTTGATATAGATAGAAAAACATCCTTGAAACATGTTCTAAACAACTTCAACTACACTTCTTGATGTATGGAATCAGGAAACACCACACCCTTTTGAAAATTTCAAATCACATTTCAAGAGGTTTGTCCAGGAGAAACCCAGGTAGGGAAGGCATTATAGGATTTATTACAAATCACCAAGGTGAACCCGTCTTCATAATGGAGACTCCATAAATAATGTGGCTATAAATTTAGCCATCAACAATTTACACTCACAATGAATATCTGACAACTTGTTTTTCAAGTGGTTTCCCAAAACATTACAAAATCTGTTCAGCGTACTCTTTAGCCCTTTTACAACCAGCCCCAGAAGTTAAACTAGAAATTGGAACTTGTTTTGAAATGAAATTCATGATCTGATGGAATTATTTAGTCATGTACATGTAATGGACGTAAACCTCTAATACATGCAATAGTGTTATGGATCAAATTGTCAACTGGGAAGCTAGTTCTCCAAGAACTGAAAGATCCATCCAAGGCTATTGAGACTCGAGAGAATGAAATTCCAAACAATGTCAATAGTGGTATTTTCTATTTGTTCATTCCAACCTGTCCACTTGATTCACCTCACTCAAATTTGAATCATGATCTTACCAGCTCCCTGGATTAATTGCCAACATTTTCCATTTTGTTGGCAGTTCTTTAACAAATAGAAAAGTTGTTGTTGACAGTTTTTATATAATAACATGTTTCTCTATCTTCTGTATTTTCTTCTGTTTATGGTAGTGGAGTCTAAAATTGTTACATCATAATATTTTATAGCATTCATGAAATATGTAGATAGTTGTGTATTGTTTGCAGGGCTTCAGATTTAATGACCTCTGCTTTTTCATGATCTGCTTGTAATCATGTGTTGTTCTATTAATTCCTTCCCAAAGTAAATCGAAAAAAAAATTGCGTAATCGCTTTAAATTATGAATGTAACTTCTAGAGACATTAACAAATTTCTTTAAATTTCAGCATCTAACACGTGCAGAGTTTTTTCATTTCCATTTAATCATATAAATATCCTAATTAGTTGGCAATATAATTCAATTTTAGCAAGGCCTTAACATTCATATTTTGAGATGTTTAAGGCTGGGGAAAATGCCTGTAGGAAATATTACCTACGATATATATGTGTGGTACAGTTTTTAACTCGTTGAGTTAAACCATGCCTGTGTACTCCATTAATATCTCTTCTTCATCTCCTTCATTCCTTTTAATTGGTAGTTTAGTTAAAGGACACTTGCAGTTCAGTTAAAGGACACCTGCATACTATTAAAACTTTTAGATTGTTCATCTCCATGAAAGTTGGTGGTAAGGTATTGCATTCCACATTTTGATATGTTTAACACAGGAAATTGAGTCAACATTCCAATTGAATCCTGAAAATATTTCGAATTCTCGCATTTTTGAGGCCACAATTCCTTAAAACTCGTTAGATAAGTGAGCGAAGGTAGAAGTACTTCCAGCGAAGACCTCCTAATCTCAAATATTCCAAATTTTTGAGGCATAGAACATCACTCGGAAACTCTTGAGGTTTGTACCAACCAAAGGGACTATTGGCTGCCAACTTGGGGAGGAAGTAATTCCATCTGAGAACAAAGTCAGAGATCTAAGCATTCAAGCATGATTATGTTTCCAAGTGTTTCGCTGAAGATAGTCAAACTACAACAACCCCTCAAAGGCAGATATTTCAGTTGCAATAGATTACAAAAGGAATTTGGAAGCATTTTCAAACTTTTACATTGAGTTAAATCGATGATTTTTAGATTTTTCAAATTCCCCACAGAATTTGGAAACATTTCCAAACTTTCACACTGATTCAGATGATGCTTTCTACATTTGTCAAATTCCCAAGAGAATTTGGAAGCACACTGTCATATAACATAAGCCTTTATGTTATAGTACTTGAACCATCAAAGAATGTTGGATCAATTCCTTTTAGACTCCATCTACTAGCCTTTTAATCACCCTCAACCAACTAGAATAGCTTTTGATGCATCAGCAAATTCAGGATTTTAAACTTCTTAATCCTATAGTTCCTTCCATCTAATTTTATTTTACAAAGAGGCTTGCTTTGGGGTGTTATAAATACAATACACGTCTTTAAACTTCAAATTTTGATCAGAAAGAACAGGCAAAATGCTGAAAAGATGAACATTCTAATTATAAATATGGTAGGTAATATCCTGAGAAGTTCAACATTCTGTGTCTAAATAAATAAATGGAAAATTTTCTTCAGCTTTGACAATCTGATCAGAAAGTAGGGCCAATATTCTGAAAATTTCAACATTATGCTTATGAACAAAATAGACATGGACAATTTTATTTAAATTTCAACATTTAATCAGAAAGCAAGGGAAATATTTTGAGGAAGTTCAACATTCTACCTAAAACAAAATAGATAAGTTATTTAAAATAGGAAAGTAGACAAGTTATTTAAATTTCAAAAAATAATCATAAAACGTAGGCAATATTATGAGAAATTTAACAATCTTCCCATAAATAAAATAAACAAACAATTTTCTTTAAATGTCAAAAATAATTTGAAAGCATAGTCAATATTCTGTGAATTCTAATATTCTGATTCTAAATGAGATATTCACAGAATAGTATTTATCATAAATTAAATATAGAAAATTTTCATTTAAGTTTGAAATTTAATTAGAAAGCACTAGCAATATTCTGTGAAGAATGTCCACATTGGAGCTGAATTCAAATTAGAGACTCGCAGCTCAGTCTTTTGCAGCTCCGAGGCTGAGCAAAAGAATCTTCCATCCAAATCACCAAAATAATTCAAATATGCATAGTACAACGATATCCCTTCCACAACAAGAAAGTTTTTTGTATTCAAAGGAAATA
Source organism: Pinus albicaulis (assembly GCA_034641835.2). Classification (NCBI taxonomy): domain Eukaryota; kingdom Viridiplantae; phylum Streptophyta; class Pinopsida; order Pinales; family Pinaceae; genus Pinus; species Pinus albicaulis. The sequence goes on along the minus strand of CM076572.1, from coordinate 1,070,154,472 downwards.
TAACACCAGAATATATTGCACCGAAAATGAGGTAGTTAGAATGAGATCGGATCATTTCAAAAAGAAAAAAAAATAATCAGCAGGGAGAAAAGAATCCATAGTGGGGCATATAAGAGGAGGACCATTCAATGAAAAAACAAATTCCAATAAATTCAAATGTACAGTCAATGAACCCACTATGTTGGAATGGAAATTACAAAGATTTCACAACGATCGATATGGATCACATAAGTAGGAAGGAAAATTCATCCAATGAACTTATGTTGGGTTTTGTATCTGCATATGATCTACCTCAATCAAGGAATTTATGAATATGTGCCCTGTTTGAATCAATGATTGGAATTAACAGAAGGGGAGATGTTGTCCTTGAACGGATGATGGATATCATTGATATTCCTTGAGCTGGAAGGTCTGCCCACTTGCTTGCACTTGCATTCCCAAAGATGTTAGTTGGCTCACTATAACCCAGATATACTAGTATCATCTCAATAATGACTCGATACTCTGCCCTCGTGAAAACACATCAAACTTTGACCTGATACTCAGGATGTTCTAAATACACCATCAACATCTCAAATACATTTATGAAAATACAACAATAGGTAGCAATACATTTCATTATGGAACTTTGTCATTTAGAATTAGCAACCTTGCAAACACAATGGCTTACATATGTTGACACTCTTAGCTATTCACCTCTACAATAATAGAAATGTTATAAGCATATAAAAATACAAACACAACAAGTACAAAAGCCTTGAACATATTATATATGTGTAGTAATCAAATCGATTCATCACACCATTTTTTTTTCAATACACTCTACAGGTATCCACAAATATTGTTGTCAATCTCCAAAATCTCTAGATTGATCTACTATAGGTTTACAATTCTTCTACAATATATACAATTTCAGTCTATTCGCACTAATCACACAATCTCTTTATAGGCTACTAAACTCAGAAAACATATGATCTCACTACAATCAGAATTCAGTACCAAGGCCACATGACATCCAACCTGCACACATACTTCATCATTATGCTAACACACAACGCTCTCCATTCTTCACTCCATATACAGGTAGCATCATATCAATACTAAAGCAAAGATATCAAAGTTCCATGACCTAGGAACTCTTCTTATTTTATATTACTCGACCCTGTAATATCCATCATTTTAAGTTGTGCAAGGCCAAAAAGCCCTTATATTTTGGTTTGTGCACCATAATACCTTAAATGTAGAATTATTAGTGATTTTGGAAATGCTCCAACCTCCACCAAATTTATACAACACAAAATTATTTTTTGTTCATGTTTATGTTTGGGTGATCCAATACTCCTTAAATGGCTTAGTTTTGACCATTCTTATGTTAATTTTCCAACACCCTTTTGCTGAGGTTGGGCCTAACATCATTGTTCTATTAGATGTGTTCTGTAGGTTTGAAACTCATCAGTTTCATTTACAAGACTGGAAGGCTATGCTTGAAATTCCTCCAAGGGAGTCAAGACAAGAGGATTGTAAAGAGGGAAATGAAACCTACAACTATCATTTCATACTGCTACCTCTAAAGAAGTCCTATTTTTTCCCTCAAAGGGAGGCCTCTATACATTTCTATACCTGCATTCATTTAATACATGGTGCATGTGGGAAGGGTCATCAAGTTTATACCCAATTATAAACCATTAAATAGGATGATTACTCTTGTAGTACATACAAGAGAGGTATTATGATAGAACAAAACCAATAACATGAAAATCTTAATATCATATCTGAGTGTACACATAATTGACATTCATATTATGATCTACAATCCATGAAGCTTTCCCTGTGAAATAAACATCAAAAGCACAATGGAAATGCCAAGTCACAAAGGAATTAACATGTCCAAGAATCTTACCATATCAAGAATGGAATGTCTTTGTACTAGTGCTTAGCATGGTTACACACTCAAGTAATGGAAATATCTCATATAAAAATCAACTATATATGAAAATCACACAAATTATACCAATTAGTCTTATGCTACCATTACAGTGTAAAAGACTCCATGAATCAACTACCTTTTGCAAAATTTTAAAGGAAAAATGCACAACTAATTTCATTTGGTTAACATAAACATGAAAGTTGGATAAGTCCACTAGTTTGATGGTCAATGGGTGATAATTTGGTGATGGTAATAATGTTGAGCCACTAGATATGAATTTTAGCGATGGCCATTTCCTTGTTATCGTGCAAGATATACTTCCCAGTAATTAAAACATGGCTCCATTTCCTTGCTACTATAGCAAGACACACTGCCCAATAATTAAAACACAATCCCTTTTATTTTCTATTGTAGCAAGGCAAACTGCCCAGTCATTAAAACATGACTCAATTTTCTTTCTTTTGTAGCAAGACAGACTTCCCAACAATAAAACATGACTAAAAATATTTGATAACATCACCTTGTACCCTTTACTAAGTTAAATAAAAATATTGGGTATATTTATAAACGATACCTCTGAAAATAATACACGTCTATTATTTATAATATTATGTCCATTTAAAAAAACACCATGTTTAATGTTAAATTTAGACTAATACTTGACATCATGCCCAAGAAAGAATACACCATGGCAACACCTTGACATCATGCCCAAGAATGAATACACCATGGCAACACCTTGACATCATGCCCAATTGGGATAGCCTATTGTGATTTATTATCAATTTGTATAAATTATTCTAACAACGTAATGCATAACAATATCACATGATGGCTACATGATTAGGAAGCTAAAAGTATTTCATACTGTCTTAGGTTTCTTTTGGATTTGTAGCTACAATCAATCATTTTCCATTGCAAGTATTTTCTAGATTGTTAGAAACCTTATTTTTACTTGAAGATAAGTGTTGGGTTCTTTTTGTAGTTACCAACATATTTCGCAAGATTCACCACCCATGGATCTATTGATCTAGTGTGTTTCCACACTTGTGGGTGGCCTATAAAGCGACTTTTTCTTAGTGGTATTCTGCATTTTTACCACTTTTACAGGTCTAAAAATCAGGAAATCAACATACTCATCTACTTTCAGCCACTTATCAAAGGGTAATTCAAGGAATTCTTGGTATCTATCACTCTCCTTTGGTGTTATAATAGCTAAATTTTCAGAGGCTCGAGTTATTTTTTGCTTTATTCTCTTCGTTTTCCTGCAGCTCATTTTATTACTTTAGATCAGTAACATTAATAATTAACTCCTATCTTCATCTTAGACATCAACACTTAGCACTAGTCTACTTATAGCTTGCGTGAATTTTTTTGTGTGTAGATTAGGAAAGTATTCCATAGCATTTAGTAAGAGTTGGCTTAAAGAGTGGGATTTGTGCCAAGGTGACATTTGAAACTTATTCCATATGGTACCACCTTAATACCTCAACAAGACCTTGTCAAGACTGCTATATTGGTGGTAATGGTGAGTAGTACACACTTTGTGTTTGAATTTTAGCAAAGCAAGTTTCATGGTGGGGGTGATTTTTGTTTCGGCATCAATTTAGGAAAGCTAAATTACTTTAATAAGTTGTTATTCATGTTAAAATTATTGATTAACACAAGAAATAGAAATATGGAGAATATCAAGAAAGCATATCATTAGCTAGGGAAACTAAATGACTTTAATCAAATGTTTTTGTCAAAAATTTATTGATAAATTAGCAAAATGGCACAAAGTTGTTAAGAGTGTTCCTCTCATATTGTGGAAATAGGTGGATTTCACATATAAAAAACTATGATACTAGTAGGATATATTATCACTAGTCACCACATATGGCATGAGATTCCACCGGTGATTTTTGATACAATGGATTGGTTGCAGTATGCTATATATGGATTTTTCGCTAGATTGTGGTTACACACACCTTCATTCATTTTTTGGATATCATGCTCACGCTTCATGGTGTTGTATAACATCATGGTCAAGGGGAATGTAATATTCCCAATTAGCATATAGCCTCGGAATCCCAATTTGATGTTGATGGCAGTTTTGGGGATAAGAGGGAGTTTTTCACCTTGTCTTTTCCTTTGAAACCCCTTGACTTGAACACAAAGTCATTTGTTAGAATTTTTTCAAGGCCATTTGCAAGAATATTTTTGGGGTTTTAAGGAGAATTTCAAGTGATTTAACAGGTTAGTTGTAATCTTTTGGCCTTAAGGTGATTTTCAGTTGGCAAAAGATTAAGTCAAATAACAGTTCTTATTTTCTTAAAGTTCTTTATCTTAGGATATTTTCTTCAAGTGCTTTGGTGTATTGGGAGTGCCATGGAGCCGTTTAGAACCAACATTGAACCATTTGAACGTATTTAGAATGGGTTTTGATGGGTATAACAAGAAAAATAGAGGCTACAACCCATGGTTGTGGTGCATAGCAGCTAACAGTGAGGTGATTAGGCTTGTATTTAAATAGAGATCCACATTCAAAACCTCTTGAGTAGGTGTAGATGAGGCCAGGTGCAACTCCTGATTGGCTTTGATGGAATAGGGATGCCCCTCATAGCATGGCCACTTAGCTCAAAACCAACTATAACTTACTATAATTAGAATGTATGAAAAAAAGTGGGACTGCATTTTCATACATAAGATTTCACATTTTTTTTTTCCCTCAAATTCCCATCTTCGAATTTCTAGGTCAGTTTGGTTAAGGCTTGAATTTGCTTCAAAACCATTATAAAAAATCTTAGACACTGTTGGCAATTTGGGATAAATTTAGAGGGTTCTTGGGTAATATGTGAATGATACAATGATAATTAATCTGGGGGTATAAACCAACTTGTATATTACATGGCTGCACTTTCTGACAACAATCTAGTTGTTTGTCCCAATAAGACATATGAAATCGTGATATAGGGATGAAAAAAAAATGAAAGATGCATGCAACAAAGATTGGGAGAGGCCTTGGAAATTTATCCTCATGAGAAGAGCTAAATGAAGTTGAATTCTCCATAAAAGGAACAACACACAAAAATAGGATGGTTTTATAGTGGTTCTCTTCCAAAAAATACGGCAACATAAAAATAATTTTTATGAGATAAAAAAATCAAGGCAAACTGGTAAGATCTTTAAAGGCTACTCTCCTCATTCTTATTATAAAAAATATCATGTTAGTAACTTTTTATCTTGCTAACCAATCTAGTTGTGAAACTTTGTTTACGAATCATAGTCAAAGTCATCACTACCAGACTTTGGCCTCTGTTGAACCTTCTCATATCAAAAGATCAAGGATGGATGTACATGGATGCCAAATTTCTGAAATAGTGCAGGAAGCCATACACAGATAAAGAAAGGCATAGGGATATGTCAATGAAAATAGACCTAGCAAATAACTTCCACTCTAACCACTTACTGGAGTTGAAAGATAGCATTATGATCTAACCTCGATACACATGGACTAGATGCATGACCTTGGTTTCAAGTTGGCTCTCAAAGACTTTGGATTGACACAAATCACCACATCCTACAACAAAACTATATTTTCCACTTATGCCATTGACAGAGCATCCCATGTTTCAATGCCCATTCTCAAGAGATAGATTCACCTATTCATGACCTGGAAAGCTCCATTTCCAATTTTTTCTACTACCCTAATGAGACAGAAATAGATTCACACATTCATGACTTGGGATGTTCCCTTTTTCACCTTTTCTACAACACTGACAAATGATGCCTTTCTCTCCTCATAAGGGATGTATTCAGACACAAAAATCAATGTGTACTTGTATCAACCTAACCACATTCCCTCAAGAGGATCACTTCAAAATTCTCAGTTCTTGCATCTATTTGGGTTAGCAAGCAACAATCAAAGATCTATCATTCTTCAAATTATTCCCTAAAGAGAAACACCTCATAATTCAAGATTGTCCCACATAACTGGGGAAAGAAGTGACAAGGAAATATTTATGATTTTTCAAATTCTAGATGGACGTAAACACTTTGTAATGTACTGAAAAGCAAAAATTTTAATTCTTTGAATTATAAATGGATGCAGTCACTTTGTAATGCCAAGTTGAGAACCTTCCTCTACTTGCAATATCCTCTATTAGGGGCAAACTTCACATCTCTACCTTATTTCACACTAACGAAGTTAGAAATCCGATTGGCCCATCCTATTTATCTGTGAAGTTTGAAGCATAAGGCAAAAGACTGGACATTGTTATTATACAATAAGCTGAAACGTAAATTGAACTACAATACAAGGATATTTATCCTCAGTGGGGAGGATGAACCCAATTCTACCAATCCTATCAGATATCCCTCTATCAAAGAAACATTCTAATGCAAACATCTCAAGTAATAGACAAACTAGTCTATGATTTTACTCATCCACCAGTTGGTGCACAAAGCACCTTAGATTCATGTTGGAAGGAAAAAGAGTAGAAAAACGGTAGAGAGAATTGTAGGTAGATGGTGGTATTTGTTTGATTTTCCTTAATGCCTCTTAAGGGAAACATATTCTATTAGCTTATGATGCAATTGATATTTGTGGTCTAACTTTTAAAGACTCTTAACTGTGAGCATTGAGAAGCTTAGCAATCCCTTTGGCAAGCTAAAAACATTGATACCATCTATGTCACATAGTTCACTGAAATTCAAACTTGAGGTTTAAAATTCAACAAACCTAAAGAAATTTTTTAGGTTTGATTCAGTTCTTCAAACCTCGTGACCAAACCTCAAGTTGAATTCAAGTTGAATTTGTTCTTGAAGGAAAAATTGGGTTTTTTCATCGGTTTTCTCTTTTTTTATAAATAATAAAGTAAATTTTTGCTAACCCTAGATCCCTTGACTTAGAATCCTTTTTTCAATTTCTTGTTAACTCTTCACTCAATCAACTTGTCTCCATTGCCCATGTCACTGACCCTCTTTCCACTACTGCTGACCCCTAATCATGGTAACCTTATTCGACCATGTGATTGCTTTATGCCAATTCTAGTCTTAATTATCTTCTATGTGGAATTTGACCCTCCATTACCATTGCCAGATGGACCATATGCCTGCCAGGTTGATGGTTCATTACCCACAAAGACTTATTTTTTTTTTTGCCATTGTTTGTTTCGCCTCCAGGAAGTTTGATATGACACAACTCAGTTGTAGCCTGCCTGTGCCTCTGACTCAAGTTGTAGCCATAGCATGTGCCATGACCCATGGGGTTTGTATCTAGGACCAGTCACCAATGTAGTAAAACTCTATAGATAATGAAAAATTTATATAGATGAGCCTCATCGCAAACTTCATCTGAACCTCATCAAAAAAAATTGAATTCAAACAAAACCTAATTATTGTTGAACCCAACCTAATATTTGAACTGTTTGACTTAGGATACCACATATAGGTTGATAACATTAAGGGGGTCTTGGATAGAGACTGAAGGGATCAACACCCAGAATCTCTTATTAGAGGTATCAAGCCAAAGCTCGATTTTGAGTAAGAATAAACAATTCAAGAAGAGAGGGAAGAGTAATCGGCCATATTCTTAAATGTAAACACAATAATTTCTATATAATTTTGAAAGCTAGATCAAAAGAAGAAATATGTCCTATTGGAAGTGTAAACATAGTCCAAAAAATAACCTGTCTGCATAAAATCAAAAAAAGGTCATTACCATTTTGTGGGTTGACAAATTCCCTCCTGAACCAACGGATGTGAAAATGTCTAAATGAAACTCCCTTCGACAGTATTGCTGCCCCCACATCCGGCCTCTATTACTCTGCTGCCTGCACAGGATATGCATTCATTCCAAATGTTGGATAATATGGAACTGAAAAATTAATGCAGGGCCAGCGCGAGGAAGCTGCATTAACCTGTAACAATTGCATTCTCATTGTTGGAAAGATTTAGCAAGAAGAATTGCATTCGGGCAATATTGCTGGAAAAAAGGCAGTAAGAATTTATGTCAATTGGTTAACCTTGAATTAGTAAACTTAATTAAAAATTACTAATTAGACTATATGTTAATTGATTAATTTTTTTTTTTCTGTTAGGGGCTTCGGGGTTAGGGGAATAAGCTAGGGGATTAGGGGTTAGAGGATTAGGGTTCAAAGGTTAGGCCATGCACCATGATTTGATTTACATGTGACTCTATTGGCCTACCATGGTGGTGTAGATTAGTTGGGTCCCACCAAATTCCCCTTCATATTAGATGAAGGTACAAAGAAAGGAGACATGCTTGTGAGAGGTCTGATCAAAACCTACACTAAACCCATTTTACAACCCATATTAACAATCATTTACCAATTTTGGCTCTCACTATTTTAGATAGTTTCAAGTTTCCGCAACCTTATTCCAACATGTTTAATATTTTCTAGTCCACTAATCATCTTATTTAGTTTAGGGTCCTTTCCATATATGAACCTTGAGGACTTCACCCTGTTGAAAAATATCTTATAATGTTCATTCATAAAGGATATTTTTAAGTTATGATGAATAAATTCAATATATTGTAGGTATTGGGGGAATATAATTGGGTGTATCGGTGGAGGGGGCTGGGGGAAGGGTTTAGAGGTATTAGGAAGTATACAATTCGGTATTTAATAAAAATAGGGAGCCTTAATAGGAAATATGTATTAGGAGGGGGATTCAAGAAAATGATTTTGGGAGATCTTATGATCAATATCTATGGAAATTGAGGCTATTATTTAAAATCCCATGAATGCATGTGCTATTCCATGAGTTTAAAAGTGAAGGTCTTGTGAGACGACCAGATGAACGTACTCCTACAATTGATGTGGTTGACAATGAATGGTTATTTTCTCAAGAAGAAGTTATTTTTTCTTTATATTGTTATGCTTACAAATATAGCTTAAATTCTTCATTAAATTTATTTTTTGTTACCACCAATCCACATATTTGATCCTAATACTTGCCAATAAAAGCTTCTCTTAGGACATTATTTTGTTTTTTTTGTTTTTGGTTTGTTAGCTATTTGAGACTTGTGGGACTTGAAACATTATTTTATATATATTTTTTGGTTTACTAGCTATCAGTGACTTGCAAGACTATATTTTTGTCTAATAAACTACAACCAATGGGATAAGCTATCAAAGTTATTTGGGGCTTGCAAGACTAGCTTGTAGCTATCTAATAAAACATGACTCATGGGAATATAAGATATCAAAATCATTTGAGATTCATAGCTATCCCAGACCACACCAACCCTCAACATGGATAGATTTTCGGTGCCATAGATTTCACAAGTATGGTGATCATTTTGTAGAGACTTCCCTCTAGAAATTAGGAGGAGGCGTCATCTAAGGGTAGTCTACAAGAATTATTATCACGCTCAGGTAGTTGATCAATCAGAAGGTGGTTAGCAGGAACGGATGGAAGAGGTGGTGCATCAGTAGGAAGAGGGGCTTATCCCGATGGAAGGGATGGAGGAACAGATTGAACAACTATATATCCCTCTTGTCAGTGAGATATTGAACCAAGAACAGGACACTCAAGCTCCAGTGGAACCTGCACCAGACTTGGTGGGTACTGTCACTCGATCCCTTCCTTCTATTCATAATACTCTTGATCTGTTATTAAATGTTATTGAATCGCCCAATCCTTCTAGGTCCCTAGTAAATGAGCCATTGTGCATAAAGAATATTTCTATAATGATTAAAATATAAAGTTATAACATACCAACTCATACTCAAACAGAACATCTGTATCAATATTATTCTTCTATATCTTCTTGATCTTCATCCAACTGATTGACATCTATACCAACATCTGATTCAGAAACAATGTTGAAATGATCAACCATGTCATCATCATCATCATCATCATCAATTATGTCATTTTCAACAATATCCTCATCGACATCATCATCAATAATTTCCCCCTCACATCAATCTCATTTTCCCAATACCCAATCTATGAAATAGAATACGAACAAACCAAAAATTGATTAAGGTCGTAAACAAAATTCTCATGTGTTTGTATAAATACATAATTTTAGTTTCGCCTGTACACTAGTATGGCCATTATTTATTGGCTTGAAATAATAAACAACATGAAATAAACCCACATAATTAGTAAATTATTTAAAGACAATAATTACTGCATATTAAAATATAAAGTTATAACATACCAGCTCATACTCGAACAGAACATCTGTATCAATATTCTTATTCTCTATCTTCTTGATCTTCATCCAAATCATTGACATCTATACCAACATCTAATTCAGAAACGGTGTTGAAATTATTGACCATGTCATCATCATCACCAATTATGTCATTTTCAATAATATCCTATTCGACATCATCATTAATAATTGTTGCCTCATCTCCTACGCCTGGTTCATATTCTATATCTTCTTCATCTGTCAATGCATCTTCCTGCTCATCTGCCACTGCATCATCTTATTCTTGATCAATATCATCTTCTTCCTCTACAATATACTCTATTGGCCTTCCTCTTGGATCATATCTAATAGCGAATGACCATCCGTTCGCACATGGAACCTCTGAGTAAAAGGCTTGTTCACATTGGATTGGAAAAACATAGCGATATTTTCCTACTTTAAACTGAGATGTTTTAACCATTGGAAATCCATTTTCATGTTCAATAAGAGTTCTTTCATCATTATGTACACTCATTCGTAGCCTATACCATTTGACTTCAAACAAAACTAATTTGAAGGAATTACAGTCACACTCAACTATATCATCTAAAAACCCATAATATATATTTTCAGATTCTTATGGATGTCTATCACTCCTGGAGGAAACATTAGTGACCTGGAATACTACAATTATCCCAGTATGAGAATTTTTCATGTTATCATCCAACTTTTTAATGCGAAATTTATGACCATTGCACCACATAGCCTTGTGGTGTTTCAACTGCAATATGCCAAACATGAAAAGTTGCATTAATTATCAATTAGTAATTAATCATATAATTTACAAAACTTGAAAATTATCTGAAAAATAAAACTTGTTGTCACATTATAGATATTATATAAAATAAGTAATGAATAAATTGGGTGAATTAATTTCTTACCTTTCTATCTTTCAAATCATATTCTAAATCAATTTCCATGTCCGTAACATTTCCATCTCCACTACGATAAGCTTCTCTAACCAATTCAAATAGTAGTTGCCATGATAACCTATCATTGTTACGTTATTTACATGTTTCAATCCATTCACTCATCCACTCAAGATTGCTTTCAATGTATAAAAGTAGTGCCTCATAATCTTGAGCACCTGAATAAAAAAACAATAATTCACCAATATTAAATATAACTTATAACTATGGTAAATTATATTAATTAATAAATGATGAAAGAATAAGACTTAAATGAATATGATCATATAAATGATGTAAAAAAATGAAAAATTATATGTATTATATATAATAAATCTTTTACCTCTCACTTTCTTCATTCTACCTTTTCCCAATAGGTGCTCCACTTCAAATTTTTTTATGGAGTTCACATCCCAAATGTAATCCACAGCATCCATAGTTTCCATAGCTAATATAGGAAGATAATGACTAATATACACCATGGATTCATATACCACATATCCCTCCACCATAGAACCCTTAGGTCATGCTCTTTGTCTAACCAAAGCCTTCAAGGATTTTAAGTGCCTCTCCAGCATCCACATTGACCTTGTGTGTACTAGTCCACACATTTCAATCTCCTCAACTTGGTGTATCAAGTAGTGTTCTTGTGCATTGAAAAATATTGGAGGTAGATACTTTTGCATTTCACACATTAGCCAAGGAATTTCTCCCTTCCAATACTTTATTTCATCTTGATGGATTTCTTTCAATGATAACCATCTGCAAATAATTACGCAAGGTTATTTCAATGAAACATAATATATATTACTTTACAAGTAAATTAACACATCATGTAATTAAGTACAAAAAGAAATTGTAGCGAGATTTTGCGTATAAATCAAAACTACTTACCTCATGTGCTTACTAAGACCACATATAACTTGTTTGACATTGTTGTTGAAGTCATTTGGGAGAGATATAGGTAGAACATACTATAACAATAAAAAATGAATTGTTATTCGTTTCAAAATTAAACATAAAAAAGGAAAATTTAAAAGATGTATTCAAGCAGTAATCTACAAAAATGTATACGAAAACAATTACCTTAACAAAGGTATGCCAATCATATGTTTTCAGCCCACTGAAGTCACCTTTCTTTGTTAATATATTATTATGTTTTAAGCAAAACCTATTGGAAATTTAATTCTTCCAACGACCTCTTTTACATCATTGCTTTGTTGTTCTGTTAATAATCATGGAATATTATTATAATTTCAAACTCCATTGTTATTTGATCTGTCAATCACACTCTTCATTGAATGATTCAATTTCTCAATGTCAACACAAATTTTGTCAATTTTATCCCTATCATGTGTACCATCTAAGATTCGCCATAATGTTTCTATCACATTCTTCCTGATATTCATTGTATCAAACAAATGAGTTATTTTTAGGTCCTCATAGTAGGCCAACCTCATGAATTGAGAAGGATAACATTTCATTCCAGGTGGAAGTACAATATTAGTACCTTCATGACGATGACCTAGATATCAAGGAATAAAATAAATCAAAACAATGATTATCAAATACAATAAAATAGATTTATTAATTAAAAAAAAATCAAAACATTACATAAAAAATTCATATATATATACATATATAGACAAATTATGTACCAATTGCTTGAAGACTATTAAATTTGTTATATTTCAACTTCCACAACTAATGTGTCATTCTTCGTGGTTTTAATCCACTTTCTTCTTTATCATTGAAAATGTGTTTTTCAGTAGTACGATACTTATGGTTCCTGGAGAGGAAGTGTCTAAACTCATCAAACACCATATTTCCTATGTTTGGCAAATGACAATACTTCATCTTAGGGCCACAAATTGGAAATGAAAATCTACCCTTTGTTTCAAGACCTGCAATTGATGTATCAATAACAATTATACTATGAGATCATTTTTAAAACATGCAATATGGTATATCTAATTTATATAATTATATATTATATTAAAGTGCAACGAAATATTACATACCACAAAAATGTGTTAGTCCTGGGGCATCATTAATTGTCCATATAAGCATTCCACGACATTGAAATCTCTTCTACTTCATTGGTTTAGTGATGTCATACATAGTGATGCCATGACATAACTTTATTAGCTCATAAATAAGAGGCTCAATATAAACATTCATATATTTGACCTGGTACTTACCTAATTGTTCAAAATTACGTTACATAATTACTACCATGATATATGTATATATAAGTAAGTAAAGAAATAAAATATATTACACAAAGAACGAGAGAAATAAAAATGTTACATTCAAAAAAATAATGTATCAAATACCTGGAATAATCATAGTCAACATTATGTGCCACCTATTTATTGACATCCAAGGAGGAATGTTATTGTTGATAAAAAAAATAGGCCACACTGAGTAAGTAGATATAAGCTCTCGGAATGGATTAACACCATCAGCTGCCAATGAAAGCCTGACATTAGAAGGTTCATTTTTAAAATCTACATATTTTTCCTCGATTTCCCTAAATTCAGAACCATTTGCAGGAATTCGAAGAACACCATCTCCACTTTTGTTCTTTGAATGGTAATCCATAAACTGTGATATTCTCTTACACCTTAACATTCACTGCAAACATGGAATTATGGGAATATGATGAATAACCTTTTGAGGCACCTTTTTTGTTAGTTGATATGTTTGATATCTATTGGTACCACATTTCAGACATTTTGTTTTCGATGCATGTTATCCGTAATATATAATATCATCTTTAGGACATGCATCTATAGTTTTATATTCCATTCCAAATTATTTCATAATAGCATGTAAATCTCGATATGTTCGAGGTAAAGTACTTGGCGATGGCAACAAAAATTCACCCAACAATCTACAACATAAACAAAAACTAATTAATGTAAAGATTATTAATCATATGTAAATATTGAATTATTATTTTGCACATTTATTACAACTAAAAAAGGGAAAATAATCAAAATTTACATATATGTGATCATATATACATATTTCATACCTTAGGATTTTTGTCATACATATGTTCAACAAATTATTCATAACCTTTAAGTTCACCAACAATAATGTAGCAGAGAGAAGAGTTGCATTTGAGTGTTCAAAAATTCGTTCATTTGACGTTTCAATCAGAGCTACAACATAAATACCATCACTATCTCCACCATCACCATCTAACTCACCATACAAGTCTTGGAGAATTTGATTTTTCTCATCATTAATGTGAACTGTCTCATTATTGTCATCATCTACCTTCATGGGATCATTAAAATCATCTTCATCATTCGCGTCATGTTCTTCACCTTGTACAACATCATTTCCAATACTAATATTTTCTGCAATATTCTCTTGTACTTGTGCAACATCATCTAATCTACTACTATTTAGCTGTGGAAGCTGGTTCTGCAAAAAGTTGGGTGGAAATTGTGCCTTTATGAAAATTACAAACAATCATTAAACATTAGTTCGTATATAACAAATATTAAAATAATATAAAATTTTACGATATAATCAAAATGAAGATAGATAATTAATTACCACAGGACGATAGTCATTTTATCCACCATCAATGTGCCATATTTCCTACAATACAATGTTTCTCTTGCTATTAAAACTCTAACATTATTACTCATACAACATTTTTTGCAAGGAAAATAAACTTTACCATCACCCCCTTCACCCTCTTCAATTTTTTTTCCACCTCCAATGTTTTCTTTGAAGAACACCATCTCCACTTCTATTCTTTGAATCTTGCAAAATGGCTAAAGGAATGACATGCATGAATATAGGAGAGGGTAATAGAAAGTTCGAGAAGAAGGCTAGAGAGGGAGAGCTATTGAAGGTCGAGAATGGCTAGAAAGCCAAGTCCTTAAGGTCAAGAGGCCCTTGCTGAGAAGATGAATCACAAATTTTATGACACATATTGCAACCTGCACCGAATAATATTCTCTTATAGCTAAAAGGGATGTTTATCTTAAATAAATTTGCATGGTCATGGTAATTAAAGCACATGAAAGTATTGAAATGCATAATATTTCTAAGAGGGTTAGAAATATTCAATAATAGATGATATTAATGGAAATATATACACATAAAAGGTAAGAAAATACAAAATAAAATGGAAAATTATAATCGAATAAAAAAATTTACCATTTTTTAATTTTAGTTTTGCTTTAAAAAAAGCTTAGAAAATGAGAAAGGAAAAGTAAAAAATTAGAAAAGAAAATGAAAAATGTTAGGTCCCTATATTACTAGTATAGTCCCTTATTGTTGTTAGTGTAACCCCCTTATTGTTATTGCTGTACCCCTGTAACCCCCATATCGTTATTATTGTGCCCTTAAATTATTATTGTTAGGTCGGCTAGGATTACATTATAGCCCCACGAGGATTACATTGTAGCCCCATGAACTCCTATATATAGAAAGGAGGTTTTTTCATTTGTAGCATCCAAGAATTTTTCATTTATGTAATGTATTGGAGATTTGCCCCTCGAAGTGGCTGATTTCTAAGGTGTTGATCTCTCTTTTCTTCTATTTTTGGAGTTGGTTTCACAACATTTGGTATCAGAGCTTTGGATTTTAGGGTTTTTGCTGCTCCAAATAGGTCATCGTGGAAATTTCGCTCTAAATTTTTTTATACGAAGTTTCAGAAGCTGAAATATTTAGAGCGCAAAGTTGAAATCCTATAGAACATCATCACAAAATTTTAGAGCTTGGTTTGCAATATTTTTGGAGATATGATCTATGGAAGTTAGGGCTTTTTCAGGCTCCTGAATTTCATCTCAAAGAGGTGATCATGGGAAAATATTCATAACTCTATCTTTGAGCATCGGATTGGAATGATGTAAAATGTGACCAAAAGTGCACAAAATTTGGTTTCTTGTATATCAATTTCAAAGCCTAAGGAGGAAAAAATGACATGTGGCAAGTCGTACAAGTTCGTTGTACTGAACCAGTCCATAATTAGGTCATTGTGGGAGATTAGACATAAATTAGCCTTGAAGAATCAAAATCAGGTCAGACCTGTGGCATTGAAAAGAGGATTCAAAGGGTTACGTCAAAGCCAAATTTAAGATATTGAAGATCTGAAATCACGGAGATAATTCAATTTCAATGTTGAGCTCCTCAAAAGAAAGAAAAAGGTATGTATTTTTTTCTGAATTGCATAATTTTTGTGTAAAAAATCAATTTGAAGTGATTCCAAGGGCCTATTGAGCATATATTTCAATATTTGGTTCTGAAATGCCTCCTAAAAATAATTCAACACTCATTAAGCCCTCAGAATACTCTAATGTGACTCATGAAGATGAAGAATTGCAACATGATCTATCAAAATTACAAGAGCAAGTGCACCAACTTTTACTCTCGCAAACAGTAGCAAAAAATGTAATGGAAGTTTTGAAGAAAGACATGGAAGTGAAGATGGATGGTTTGAAGAAAGGCGTGGAAGCTAAGATGGATGGCGTGGAAACTAAGATGAATGGCGGTGAAGCTAATATGGAGGACATGGAAGAAAAAATGACAGACAACATGGAAAACATGAAGAATGATCTAAAAGTAGACATCGAAGGGTTGACAAAGTTGATACAAGAAATGATTCCTAATGGTGAAAATATAGTAGAGGAAACTCATGATGAGAACAAAATAAATGTTAATCGTGATTTCATAAACTCTCATGTTGGATTGAAGAACCACCATATTCCAAAGATGGATATGAGGAATTTTGATGGCAAGGATCATGTAACATGGATACTACAAATGGAGCAATATTTTGATCTCAATAATGTGAAAAACACACAAAAGGTATGCATTGCAACTTTAAATTTAGAAAAAAATACATTTGTATTGTATCGATGGCTTTTCTCTCGTAAAAAAAATTGCCACTTGGTCAATTTTTACGGAGGAAATGATAACACATTATGAGGATACAAAGAGCAACACCTTCTCTAGCCAATTGATAAATCTCAAACAAAAGGGTTTAGTGGTGGAGCACATTGAGGAATTCCAAAAATTGAATATAAGGGTAACTGATATTCCAGAGGAACACAAGATTGATGTCTTCATAGGGACTTTAAAGGATAGCATCCAACATGAAGTTCGCATTTGAGAACCTGATTCATTGGAAAAGGAATTTAGTTTGGAAAGAAAAATTGAATGTAAAATTATGGCGACAAGGAAGCCTACCACTCACATCTATAAAGATGAAATTTTTGTTACTCCTAGACTTCCACAACCTACAATGTTGACACCACAACAGTTGGAAGAAAATGATCAAAAGGGCTTTGCTACAGTTGTGATAGAAAATACAGTAAAAGTCATAAATGTGTTGAGAAGAAATTATTTTACATAGATTGTGAAGAGGAAGAAGAAAATGAAGAAGAAACTTCAAAAGTAGAGGATATACACTAGGAAGAAACCCTAGAAAAAGAAGAAATGAGTCTGAACATATCATGTAATGCATTGGAAGGAATTACCACTCCTCAAACTCTCAAGATAGAAGGACATATCAAGAAAAAAAGGGTGATAGTGTTGATTGATTCAGGTAGTACCCATAATTTTATTCATTGTAAGATAGCCAAGGAATTGAATTGTTTCCTATACCTAGCACCAAAATGTCAAGTGATGTGTAATGTTCCAAAATGTTAGCTTCCAAGCTAAATGGAACATTAGAGTTAGTAACAGCTGTAGTAGGAAAATAAATGGGTAGAAAAGCCCATAAGTCTCCTAAGGATGATGAGAATACTCAAAATATGAAAGGAGACACTCATTCTAGCCAAATAAAACACCTCCATGTATGAACAAGTTTAAAATTAAGCTGCTTTGACTAAAGTCAACAGCGCAGTTTTAGTGGAGAAGGAATCCTAGGTTGGAAAACACAATTTTGGAGGGAAAGATAGCTTGGGTTAGAAGCAACCTAAGTGAGTGGGGCCAAGGGAAAGATAACTCACTTATTATATAAGGAAGAGGATGGCAGCATTGCTCATTATGTTGTAGATTATTCTCATTCTTGGCTACCAAGAATTGTTGCTGCTTGTTGCTTAGCAAGTTGTAGTGTTGTTTAGCACTGGGTCTTCCCGGGCGGGAATCCCACCTCTTTCCTTTGAGGATATAATTGGGAGAGTTTTTATTCATCATTCCACATCATATTTTCAGGCCAAGCGTTAGCCATATTCATCAGCACTGCTTTTCCGGAGATTGTGCAGTGTTGTTGGGTGCAGCAGTGGAAGGGATTGGAATCCCGGCTTCTGTGCTAGTTTCTCATTGGATGAAGATTTCCTTCACTTGAGAGATTTGTTTGGAGAGCTCCAGAGCTTATTTAAGATCTGTGGTATCATACCACACATTTCTCTCACCCTCCCAGTGTTGTTTCTGCTAGGGAGTGCGTTTTTTAGGAGGCAAAACTTATTGCATGGTTTGGCGGCTCCATCGCTGAGTTTCCTTGTGATTGAGAGGTTCATCCTTTCATGGGAGGAAGCCCTTGAGGGTTCTACATAATATCAGACATATTTCAGCATATTTCACTCTTTTACTTCAGTTTTTTAGTGATTATTCATTTGTTTTCTGAATATCACATTTTTATATATAGAGTGTTTGACAAGAAACCCTTGCTAGTTTCTTTTGTATTTTTTAAAGGGAGCTTAGATCTCTATTCTCCATAATTTTTTATCAATATATGAGTAGATTTATTTTTCTCTAATCATTTTATGTGTAAACCCTCTCTTATACTGCGCAGTCCCTTAAGCAGCTGCTCCGGTATTTTGTAGTCTTGGGGTTTTTCACTAGTTTTGGCTACACTAGTGTGGGAGGTCTGTTTAGCCCACGTAGTTTGATTTTTTTTAGCTCTATTCTTGGATTTACATTAAATATTGATTATTTTATGGGATAAAAGAGTCCATTTCATGATTTTGTTGCATATGTTGTTGGAAGAGCATTTTTAATGCATGTTTTATGAGCAATCCTGAAAAAGGATCATTATAGTGGTATCAGAGCATGATCTTTGGCTCAGCCTGTGGCTTCAAGCCAAATTACTAAATCCCTAAATGGGAATGTTTCAAACTCTATATAAAGAGTCTGAAAATGGCTAGGTAGCCTCTGGATCTCATCTTTTTTTCAAAGGTGACATATCCAGTAAATGCCCCTGCGGTCAATCTCTGGAATATAATTTCGATATTCCCGAGAAGGGAAAATTTCCAGTGCTATCAGAAGAAGGAGAGATGGACAAAATCTAGAAAGCTTCAGTATGTGCAGAAAGAAAGGAAGACAAGCTCACCAAGCTTCTTGGAAAATCTATGAAGAGCTTTCAAGGAGAGCTGAAAAAGTGGATATTGGAGATAGGATCTCCAAAGGAGATTGATTCTAGAGCTGAATCTAGATTTTCATATGGTGAGTGTGAGCATTCAGCTGCATTCCATGATGCACAATGCAGTCAAATGCCCAGAGCTATCCTGAGATGGATGGGAGGAGGAGGAATGCCTAAGAGACTGACTCTTAGTTATTTGTTGCGGGAATATGAATTTCAAACTGAGAGGTTTAGAGATCATACTGATTTCCAAGAGTTTTGAAAGATCCATATGGAGAAGAGCCAGTAGTAGGATGGAAATATATTTCTTCTATCTACTTTTTCCGGATCACCTACATGTTCAGTTGGAGCTTGGGTGAAGGAGCTAAACTCCTATTTGCAGCTACACCATATTGCCGGAGATGAAGCTATCAGAGTTGCAACACTTCATTTCAGAGGTAAGGCTCATGCATGGTGGATTTTTGAATCTTGTTCCTTAAAGAATGCCAATCCTTTCTCTTTTGCAAGATTTATAAAAGCATTGATGGAGAGGTTTGGTGAAAAACTTCCTAAGAAACATGAGCAAGGAAAATTTGAGAAAACAAAACCCTTGCATGTGATGGGGGAAACTCCATTTCAGGAAACCATGGGAGGATCTGATGTCTTGCATTACACATTTCCAGAAGCAACACTTCCAATTCATATTCTTGAACAAGAGGGCATGGGGATCAATTTTTCACCAAGGGATCCATTGGTTGAGATGTTGCCCACACACATTGAGGAAGAAGAGGGAAACAACGCTGTCACATCTAGACCACATCCAGTGCCTCATGAAGAGGGAGGAGGAGCACATGCTCCAATAGGAGGGATTCCTGTGACTTTTCAAGAATTTCCTTAGGATATCATACATAGAGGTCCAAGAAAAATTAGTGAGCAGCATGATTATGCAACATTGTAGCTGGAAGAAAGGGGGAGGGAGGAAGAGCAGTATCAGTTAATGAGGAGCACACACCCTTCTCTATGTCAGAGAGCCAATGCAAGAAAGAGGCAGACTGATTTGCGCAGTCAGGGCAGGGGCAAGGTTGCCCAATCACATATGCAGTCTACTCTTGGCATTGATGTCTCACTTCATGGAGGCATTCCACCTAGGAGGCCACCTGATTTTCAGTTGATGAGAGATGTCTTGTCTTTGGGTTAACCACTCTTGGATTTTGGAGAGGTGAATAATTTTGAGGAGAACTTTGGCATGGTGAATCTCAAAGTAACATGCAGCATCATGAGTGGAGCTTCACATTCCAGATCACCAGCACTGTCACTGAGGAGGATTGATCCTTATTGGAGGTCTCAGCTTTTTGTAGAGTACTCCTAGGATCTTGGTGCATGCATGATTCTTGAGGACCCATATGGAGATGACAGATACATGGTGGATGATGTGGTCATCTGTTCCTATGGTAGGAACTTCTTGACTAGATCTTCTAGTCTCAAGGAGAAGCTGCTACATGCAGCACATGAGGACTTCTCTTCTATGCACTTTGATGAATATTTCCATTTGATGGAGGAGTTCACTTGGGAGGGCATCCAACATGACATATATTATCATATGGAAAGATGCATAGCCCGAATGGTGATAGAGAGGATGTCACAGCTACCTTCCTAGTCATTAGGAGTGAGGGAGAATTTCCAGTTGAGTCATTTCAGCTCAAGACCTCAAGTACATGATGGAGGAGGTATAATTTCACATTTTGTATTGTGCTTATTTTCCTTATTTGAGCAGCATTATGTACCAAGAAGAGTTGCTTCTTATTTCATGTTATATGATGATGTAATTGCAGCTACTTGTAGCATTGATCTTGGTTATCTATTTGATGAGCTGTGGGGGAAGCCATATGTCTCTTGGTGTGCACCAATGACACCATATTGTGACTTCATGTTTTCATTTTATGAGATGACTATGGTAGCAAACAAGTGGCTGGTCAAGAACTTGTTGATTCTTATTTTGATACAGCCCAAGGGTGCACTACACTGGTTCCATGAGAGGGACCAAGATTCACTCCCCGGTTGTCAACTAACAACTTGTTTATATTGTATCTTGCTTCCATGTATTGCTGATGTGTTCTTGCTCAAAGGAAGCTTGTATGAGGGAGAGATGAGGCCACAACAAAATTTTTTGTTGCTGTGGCTGCACTTGGGAGAGTATGGGAAAAATTCTTCCCATACTTTTTATGATATTTCCGAAGAGAAGAAAGGCACATTCATGGTGCGAGGCTACCCTTCAACATTGAAGGATCATGAGAGATTTCCATGTTGGAAGGAGATCTTCTCACATAGCAGCAGAAGGTGGATGGCTTTGGCATGTGGAATGTCAAAGGGAGAAGTCATGGACGCTTATTACAAAGACCTACAGCACTGTCACATAGGAGCATGTTCTTATGGATGAGATATTCCAAAGGGAGGAGGTATCCCTTCTCCTTGCAAATTTTTATGAGTATATTCTCATAGGAGGATATGACTTTCATTCCACTGACTATGTATGGTATAGAATGCATTTCTATACTTTTTGATTACTCTATTGAGTATTTGTACTTTCTCACCATGTTTGCACAGTGCATTGCTCCCAAAAGAGCAGGAGTATTTTTGGGTTTCATGGTAACTTTAGGACCAATGTTTATGATGATAGTAGCCCATCTATACATGACATTAGGAAGGTGTATTGTTATTTTGTATATGTACATCTGATATACATTTATTCTTACTTCCACATGTTGGGAGAACATACATGTTCAGCTTGTAACTTGTTGCAGGAACACTTGCAATATGACATTCTCAAGCAGTAGTTGGAAGAACTGCGCAGTATCCACCAGAGAGACCATATGTATCATCCAAACTTGCACATAAATTTCAGCCATTTTCTGATTTGGATGCCATGTGGTGATGATGTGCCATTCATCTTGAATGGAATAGTTTGGGTTGGCATGACTCATGATCTTGGAGGAAGAGTCTTTGGAGGCTCAATCTTATTCTTGCAATTAGAGGGAAATCATGTTTTAGCCCAATATCAGCATACCCTCTACACTTATCATGAGTGGAGGGGAGGACAGCATGGGATAGGCCCTCTTGCCTATCATGTTCACTTATTCATCCCACCTTCAATTCAGGAGCATGAGGTGGAAGAGGCTTTTCAAGAGTTACCATTTTGGAGGGTGACTCACTTCATTTGGATGATTGCATGGATGAGGGAGGCAATCGTTCACCATGTTGATCATCACTCCTACTTTGTGGAGGCCATGATACATACAACATGTTTCCATTCACACTTTTCGCCTTTGATTGATGCAGACACTTTGGTTATGCACACTTGGGGAGGAGCATTGGATGACATTTTATTTGCAGATTCTCTTGATGCAGTGATGGAGGCTATTGATGGAGGCCACATAAGGAGGAGGGGAGATATTTTTCTCTCCTTATGCATTTTCTTGAGGACAAGCAAATATTTTGGAGGGGAGGACTGTAATGTTCCAAAATTTTAGCCTCCAAGCTAAATGGAACATTAGAGTTAGAAGTAGTTGTAGCCGGTAAATAAATGGGTAGAAAAGCCCATAAGTCTCCTAAGGAGGATGAGAATACTCCAAATATGAAAGGAGACACTATTTGTAGCCAAATAAAACACCTCCATGTATGAACAAGGCTAAAATGAAGCTGCTTTGACTAAAGTCAACAACGCAGTTTTAGTGGAGGAGGAATCCTAGGTTGGAAAACGCAATTTTGGAGGGAAAGATAGCCTGGGTTAGAAAAAACCTAAGTGAGTGGGGCTAAGGGAAAGAAAAATCACTTATGATATAAGGAAGAGGATGGCAGCATTTTTCATTATTTTGTAGATTATTCTCATTCTTGGCTGCCAAAAATTGTTGTTGCTTGCTGCTTAGCAAGTTGCAGTGTTGTTTAGCACTGGGTGTTCCCGGGCGGGAATCCCACCTCTTTCTTTCAAGGAGATCATTGGGAGAGTTTTTATTCATCATTCCACATCATATTTTCAGGCCAATATTTAGCTATCTTCATCATCACAGCTTTGCCGGAGATTGTGCAGTGTTGCTGGGTGCAGCAGTGGAAGGGATTGCAATCCCGACTTCTGAGCTAGTTTCTCATTGGAGGAAGATTTCCTTCACTTGAGAGATCTGCTTGGAGAGCTCCAGAGCTTCTTTCAGATATTTGGTATCATACCACACATTTCTCTCACCCTCTCAACACTATTTCTGCTACGGAGTGCGTTTTTCAGGAGGCAGAACTTATTGCATGGTTTGGTGGCTCCATTGTTGAGTTTCCTTGTGATTGAGAGGCTCATCCTTTCATGGGAGGAAGCCCTTGAGGGTTCTACATTAGATCAGACAAATTTCAGCCTATTTCACTCTTGTACTTTAGTGTTGCAGTGACTATTTAGTTATTTTCTAAATATCACATTTTTATATATAGAGTGTTTGACAAGAAACCCTTGCCGATTTCTTTTGTATTTTGTAAAGGGAGCTTAGATCTCTGTTCTCTAGAATTTTTTATCAATAAATGAGTAGATCTATTGTTCTCTAATCATTTTCTATGTAAACCTTCTCTTATACTGCGCAGTCCCTTGAGCAGCTGCTCCGACATTTTGCAGTTTTGGGGTTTTTCACTAGTTTTGGCTACACTAGTGTGGGAGATCTGTTTAGCCCACCTAGTTTGATTTGTTTCAGCTATATCCTTGGATTTAAATTTAATATTGATAATTTTATGGGATCCAAAAGTCCATTTCAGTATTTTTTTGCATATGTTGCTGGAAGAGCATTTTTCATGCATGTTTTATGAGCTATCCTGAAAAAGGATCATTACATGATGGGTGAAAATGGAGGAACTATAAATTTCTCTAGAAAATGCCATAATATCAAGATAGACATGGGGGAATATGTATTGAATTTTCCAATTTTTTCCATCCCAATGGGAGGTGTTGATGTTGTACTAGGAGTATAATGGTTATAATATTTGGGGATGGTAGCTTTTAACTTTCAAGAACTTTTCTTGAATTTTTTTTCAGAAGGAAAGGAAATAAAATTATGGGGTATCGTGGGGAAGCCAGGAAAGATAATAATCTCTAATTTCATCACAAATATTCTGAAGACAGAACAACGAGGTGTAATTTCACAATTATGCTGACTAAAATTTCCAACATCAAAATCGTCTATTTCTCCAGATCTCCAAAAAGTTTTGGACAATCATTCCAAGGTATTTGATAGTCCCAAAGGATTCCCACCTATTCATGATCATTATCATGATATTCATTTGATTCTAGGAAGTTTTCATGCAAACATCCGGCCTTATGGGTATCCTTATGTCCAAAAGAGAAAAATTGAATGTATGATTGGAGAAATGTTAGAGGCTGGTATAATTCAACCTAGTCAAAGTTATTTCTCTGCTCCAATAGTATTGGTGCAAAAGAAAGATAGATCATGGTGCATGTGTCCAGATTATAGGGAGCTCAATAAGCTCACTATTAAAGATAAATTTTCCATTCTCGTGATTGATGAATTATTGGATGAATTACATGGAGCAATTTATTTTACCAAGTTTGATCTTCGTTCAGAATATCATCAAATTGGAATGAAGACTAAAGATATTCCAAAAAAAACATTTCAAACTCATGAGGGTCATTATGAATTTTTGGTCATGCCTTTTGGAATTACGAATGCACCTTCTACATTTCAAGGGTTGATGAATTCCATTTTCAAACCCTTCCATAGAAAATTTGTGCTAGTATTTTTTGATGATATAATAATCTACAACAATTCTTGGAAGGATCATGTTCAACATGTTGACAAGGTGCTCAAACTATTGGAGGAGAAAAAATTATATGAAAAAACATCCAAATGTTTCTTTGGAGTACAAGAGGTTGAATATATGGGTCATATTGTATCTCACGAGGGTGTTAAGCTAGACTCTAATAAAACTAAAGCCATTAAGGAATGGAAAGTCCCCACAACCATAAAGCAGTTGCGTGGATTTATCGGGTTAATAGGGTATTATCGTAGGTTTGTTAAGAATTATGGGAGAATAGCAGTACCTTTAACAACATTATTGAAGAAATATGCATTTTCATGGACTCCTGAAGCAACCAGGGCCTTTGAATAGGTTAAAGAGGCAATGTGCCTAGCACCATTTTTAGCTATGCCAAACTTCACAAAAACCTTTATTGTGGAATGTGATGCCTCAGGAAATGGAATTGGTGTTGTTTTAATGCAAGAAGGAAGACCCATTTCTTTTGAAAGTCGTTCAATAAAAGGAAAGTATTTACAAAAGGATATTTATGAGAAGGAAATGTTGGAAATACTGCATGCACTGAAGAAATGGAGACCTCCCCTAATGGGAATACACTTCAAGGTAAAAACTAATCACCATAGTATTAAACAGTTTTTGGAACAAATAATATCCTTAGAAGAGAAGAAAAAATGGGTCACAAAGATGTTGGGTTATGACTTTGAAATCATCTACAGAAAAGGGAAGCTAAATGTTGTTGCAGATGAACTCTGAAGAAAGGATGAAGAGGTGGAAGCATTGCTTTGTGCCATTCTAATTATCCAACCAGATTGGATAATCGAAGCAAGGGATGAATGGAAGAAGGATGACGAAGTGTGGAATCTCATTCAAAATTTGCAGCAAGATCCAAGTACATTTGATACATTTAGTTGGAAAAAATATTCGTTATGGTACAAAGATCGCTTATATATTTGCAAGAATTCCCAACTAAAATAAAAGATTATTTTGGAATTGCACACTTCTCCTTTAGGAGGACACTCAGGATTTTTAAAAACTTAAGATATGGTGAAGAATGAATTTTTTTGGGATGGCGTTAAATCTGGTATTCAAAATTTTGTGGTGGAATGTTTGGTTTGCCAGAAAAATAAAGTTGAGACAATTAAGACCCTGGGTCTTCTACAACCTTTATCTATTCCAAGTCAATGTTGGGAGGAGATTTCAATGGATTTTATCACAAGTTTACCTAAGTTCGATGGAAGAAGTGTCATCATGGTGGTAGTTGATAGACTTACCAAGTATGCACACTTTTGTGCATTATCTCATCCATTTAAAGAAAGTACAATTGCTACTACTTTTATGGAAACAATTCAAAAGCTACATGGAAACCCAAAGATTATTGTAAGTGACAAAGATCCCATTTTTACAGGAAATTTTTGGAGGGAATTATTTTCTTGTTTTGGTACTCAACTAGCTCATAGCTCATCTTATCATCCTCAATCCGATGGTCAAACAGAGATAGTGAATAAATATTTGGAAGGATATCTTCGTTGTTTTGTATGTGATAAGCAAGTACAATGGGTCAAGTGATTACCTCTCACTGAATGGTGGTATAACACTTCCTTCCATACTGCAGCAAAAGTTACCCCATTTATGGCACTTTATGGATATCATCCACGATCCATCGCATATTATTTAAGGGAAAATTCTAAGGTTCAAGCAGTGGAGGATCACATCTAGCATTAACAAGAAGTTCTCCAACTCTTAAAGGATAACCTAAATTTGGCACAAAATCAAATGAAACAATAGGCAGATCAACATCGCAGTGAGAGAAGTTTTGATGTGGGAGACTGGACATTTTACGGCTACAACCATACAAACAAATTTCCCTCAAGCAAGCTAAGAAGGATAATAAATTATCCCCAAAATAATATGGTACTTACAAGGTTTTGCAAAAGAATGGTACTATGGCATACAAATTGCAGCTTCTTGCTTCTTCGCGAGTGCATCCAGTTTTCCATGTTTCATGCTTAAAAAAGGTTATAGGGGAAAAAATTCCAGTTCAAACAATATTTCTAGAACTTGATGAGGAAGGAAAAACCATATTGGAACCTGAAGCAGTCACGGAAACAAGAACTCGACAACTACAAAATCGATCAATTTCAGAGTATCTCATCAAATAGAAGAACTTACCCACGGAAGATTCTACATGGGAGGATGAGAATTTTATACAAAAGCACTCGGAGCTACTCAAGCATTCAGGACAACACATTTTTGAAGGAGAGGAGCATGTTAGGTCCCTATATTACTAGTATAGTCACTTATTGTTGTTAGTGTAACCCCCTTATCTTTATTCTTGTACCCCTGTAACCCCCATATTGTTACTATTGTGTCCTTAAATTATTATTTTTAGGTCGGCTAAGATTACATTGTGGCCCCACTAGGATTACATTCTGGACCCATGGACTCCTATATATAGAAAGGAGGTTTTGTCAATTGTAGCATCCAAGAATTTTTGATTTATGTAATGTATTGGAGGTTGCCCCCTCGAAGTGGCTGATTTCTAAGGCGTTAATCTCTCTTTTATTCTATTTTTGGAGCTGGTTTCACAACAAAAAATCATAATGGAATAAGAAAGTTTACCATTTTCTAATTTAATTTTTGTTTCCAAATAATTAACAAACTTAGAAAATGGTAAAGGGAAAAAATCTTAGAAAATGGGAAAGGGAAAGTATAAAAATAGGAAAGGAAATGAAAAATGGTATTGGAATAAGAAAGCTTACCATTTTCTAATTTCATTTTTACTTTCAAAGACTTGAAAAGTTTAGAAAATGGGAAAGAGAAAGTAAAAAAAAAAAATGGAAAATCATAATGGAATAAGAAAGTTTACCGTTTAATGATTTAATTTTTGCTTTCAATGATTTACAAAAAAAGAAATTTTGACCAAAATTTCTATAATTTTCAAGATATGAGTTCACCTATTGTTGTAGTTTCCATGACAATGTTTCATCTATTTTCATTGGTTTCGTCATATTAGTTCATATTTGTACATGTGGATTTTGATTTATCACATGTACAATCTATATGCCATTATTGAACTTTAGTCAAAAGTTTACTATATGTCATTATTGAACTTTGGTCAAAAGTTTAATGGTGTGTTTTAATAATTTTCCGCATATTAATTCATCTATTGCTAAAAGTTTAATGATGTGTTTTGATAATTTTCCAGATATTAATTCATCTATTGCTATAGTTTCCATGAAAATGTTTCATATATTTGCATTGGCTTCAGGATATTATTTCATCTTTGTACATGTGGATTTTGGATTGTCACATGTGCAATCTATATGCCATTATTGAACTTTGGTGAAAAGTTTAATTGTGTGTTTAGATCATAACATATTTAATGGAAAAAAGTCTATATCTTCATATTTTAACAACAATATCATTTAAACAGATAAATCTTGATTGGTATCTATTTAAAAATGGTGTAATAATAGTAATTTTTTTATTATAATATATATTTTTTTATTTTGTAAATTATAGAGAAAAATATTAAATTTTATTTAGATTTATATTGCATGCTATGTACTTGTATATAGTATATAGTATGGATATGTTTAATTAACAAATTTGAAATTAAATTTAGGTAAACATTAGTAAAATTGTTGAAATATTATATTTCATATTCTGTTTTAATACAAATATATAATCTTTAATATAAAATTATTTTGTGCAATTGATATTAGGAGTTTATACTTCTCTTTTCCTATGTACATGTGAAAATTATCTTAAATGATTTAAGGTCCATAATCAAATGTCTATATAAAAAATCACCACAACTTTGAAAATAGAAATTTGTCCAAGATGTTTACTTTTTATACTTATCTTTTTTTATATAAATTTGAAAATTATTTTAAATGATCTAAAGCCTATTCACAGATCTCTATATAAAAGATCACCACAATTTAAAAATATAAAGTTGTCCAAGATGTTTGGTTGTTAAGGAATATTTCCAACATCCAAGTCATATTTATAATATAATATTTTCCTAAAGTTTTTCTAATATTTATTATAAGCTTCTTAATCAAATTTAGCAATATTTATTAAATTTGTTTTTAGTAATTTAAATTGTAACTTTGGAGATAGTTAAAATAAAATATATTTGTTTTGACAAATACCTTTTCTTTTTAATTTATATATATTTAAAATTTATTTTTTATTTTCATTTCAAAAAATTTAAACCATTAATTTTATTTTCCAAAATTTATATTATTTTACACAAAATTTGATTAAGTGAAAATTTATATTATTTTAAATAAAATGCGATTTGGTAAACACGTCGCGACCGTCACAATACCGACGGTTGTCCCCAATTCTGTCGCACTGCCGACAAGTGTCTCTACACATTGCTATTGCAACATTTATCCCCAAACCATCGCAATACTAACGGTTTTCCGCAAGCCGTCGCAATACCAATGTTTGTCCCCAATTCTGTCGCATTGCCGACAAGTGTCTCTAAATGTCGCTATTGCGACATTTATCCCCAAACCGTCACAATCCAAACTCATGTCTTAGAAACGTCGCATTTCGACGATTTGTCCCAAACCGTCGGTGTACTGACGACGTTCCTAAATGTCGCAATATCGATGATGTATCTATATGTTGGTATAGTGACGGTTGTTGGCGGAATTTAAAAAATTGAAAAAAATTGGGGAAATTTCCGACAATATGTCAAAAGTGTCGAAACTAAAGTGTTGAAATTCTAACCAAATGTACTAGTGTATATAATGTCTTCATCATAGTGAAAGATGGGGGGACTAGTAGAAGAAATACCACTTGATACGGCAGGGCTACCTGACGCATCATCATGAGAGATATGGTTCATATACACATCGCTACGGAGGGTAGAGAAAGAAATAGTAGATGAAAAATCTACTCATGTTGAGCCGATGGTGATCACTGAACGAGATTCAATCGAAATTGAAGGGAATTCCCCGGATGGGTTTTCCACCAAGGATCTCATGGATGATGACAGATAGAGGATAGTGGCTGAAGGTTCCCTCATCTTAAAATCAGGTGGAGGTATGACAATGTCCTTTGGTTCAGGTTGAGCCAAACACACGAGTAGAGGAGTAGCAGGTTCG